>JAOEHY010013137.1:0-33614 GCA_025447955.1 Psilopsiagon aurifrons | reverse complement strand
AGGAGCAGAGGGAAGAAAAAGGGGGAAGTGAGTGAACAAACTGCGTGGCTGATTTATGGCTTAAACCACGACACTTGGTTAGGGCATAAAAGTTAGACTCCTTGCTAGACACACTGAAAATAAGTATCTGTATCCTTAAGTGGCTACCATTATGTCCAGATCCTTGCGTTTATTCACGCTGTGTATGACACAGGACTTGAGTTACTGGCGGCAGCCACCTAACTCTGGAGCCACACTAATTCTTTGCCCAAGACAGTTCAGCATTGCTGGTGACCTTATATTCAGTTTCAATGGCTCTTGTGTAGCTTCCCAAGCTGCAGGAAACTGCCATAATGCTGCAGCCATTCACGTTTCCCACAATGTATCTTCCATCTTGCACCAGCCAGTAGACAGGACACAGGCAAAACTATGTGTTACCAGCAAAGCAGAAAACTCAGTAGTCAGGGTTGTAACAGACACCTAGAACTTCATTACTGCTGGAACACCTCCAAAAATTTCTGGTCTATTAAGCTATGTAATTCCCTGTGTTTTGCCACCATCACTTACAAATGACCATTCAGAAAGAGTTCTAGATCAGATGCAATACTACTCTGCTATTATATTTTACACCTCATTACTTTTTCTGGGTTTTGTAATATATGTATATATATATTATTTTTTTCAACATGAATCCCCATGAGAAACAGTAAAGAGAAAAACAATGACAAACTGCTAGGGCAGATCCTGTCAACCTCATAATCCATTCCTGAGAAGTGCAACACCCACTCACAATACAGCTCAGAAATACTTTGCTTTCATTATAGGTGATGATGTTTCTTCAATTAAAATAAGGCACACTATAGTTCTGTCTAATCAAGAGCTTTCAGCTTCATTTGCACAGGCAAAGGGAAATCTCTGCACTTTCATCACAACTAAGAACTACCTATTCAAGCAGAATGTCCTGAAAGCAAACATTCTCAGAAGGGAAAACAGAATTTAAAATATGTTAAATCCTTCAAGTTTCAATGTAATCTGTTTTGTGTCCCCATTATTTCTGAGGAAATTTCTTCAAAACACAGTATAGATAGTAGCCTTGGCAGGCTTATCTTTTATTCATGGAAGACAAACGGGGGAGCCGGTGAGAGATACAGACTGGCTGTTGCAGATTTCATTGTACACCCACTCACTTCTAGTTTCTATTTTGCTGACATCAGTGTCTTTTGTCCTTTTGCACCTGTATCCATCACCGTATGTCCTCTGTTCACAAATTTAATTCCCCAGGGAATTAAATAGCAAAGTTTTCTAAATATCAGATATTCAGATTTCCAAATGATCTGTCCCTTGCATTGTATAGATATTCGTGTAAGTGCATGCTCCCAAACCAGAACAGATGCAGGTTTTCACCCAAGTTATAGAACTCTTTTCCACAGACCATGGGAACATGCGGCTTTTGTACAATTTATCTCTGTTCAATTTAAGCTTATGTTGTCACTCCTGCGCAGTTCTGATGCAGGCAGTCTGTACAATGCAGAAGCTAAAAATCTTTCATTACCCTCTTCTGATTGCTGGGGTGAGGAGAAGGGGGGCATTTTTACATCCTGCAAATTACTCTCTTTTTTGCTACCATGGGAGCAAGTTGTGGCCAAGCCATCTCCTGAAATCCTTCTGCCCTCCCTTTCATACCTTCACTGGCCAAGGACTAACTCCTCAACAGAGCAAAGCTGAGGAGTGGCAAGAGCAAGCCCCTAAGCTGAGCAGGAGGAACTCATGCTGGCAATGCACCAAGAGCCTGCAGCTCTGCAGCTGTCAGTGTGCCATGTCCTCTGGTCTACCTCAAGCCACCTTTGCACTGAGCAGAAGGAAATGGAGGAAAAGCAGAGAGGCACATTATTCTGTGACTTATGGGCATGCTTCCTACCTCAGTGGGGTCTCAAGCGCCTCCCTGGAAACTATTCCAGGGTTCATTGCTTTAATGAAATATCAACTGGTCCATCATGTACTCAGAATCTTCTCATTGGTCTTTTCGCTAGGCTTAAAAAAAATCCCAGCTCTGTGGATAGCCATGAATGCTAGCAGCTAAGTGATGTTTTTGAAATGGAAGGCAAGGAGATTCCAAAGGAAAAGCAGGATGCTTGATTGCACACCTAAGGGAAAGACTGAGTAATGCCCGGTGGCAGTAAATATCCTCTCACTGCTGAGAGAGACAACTATGGACAAGGATGGAAGGTGGGGAAATTACTGGAAACACCACAGAGAAAGGAATGACAATTTTGTATTGTTCCACTGCATGTCACATTAGAAATTATTCTCCAATTGCCAGATTCTCAAGCATCAGAGAATTAGGAAATTTGACCTTCTCTCCCTTACACTTTGGCAGCTCACAGCAGTTCATTTGGCAGGCTTGTGCACCAAATGTGCCTTTCAGTCTTGTAACAGATGGAGCACATTACACAGTATTGACTGCCTCACGTACAGTAGCTCATATGTGAACTAGGAAAGGACATCGAGCAGATCCCGCTGACTACAAAACTGCTTCCACATTGCTGCAAGAGAAGAAGTATATAAATGAGTTAGAAGTGTTTTCTCTTCATGGGAAACAAATGTAAAATATATGTACATTCCTGAATCCACAACCTTTGTTTTCATAGAAGCAAGCAATTTATTCTTGTATTCATGTTTTTCTTTGGACACGTCCTACCTGAAATTTAAACTTCAATAATTAAATATCCTCTGATCTACTTACATTTATGGTATAATTCTTGCTGGAAGACTGAGTACAAGATCATTTTGCTAGCTTTTTGTTTTTAGTGGTTTTCTTGTTATATTGGTATATATCCCAAAATAAAGCTTTAGCTACACAAAAATTGCTAGGGACCATAGGGTTTTGGTTAAATTACAAATTAATAAGTTTCATTCATTTCATAGATCAAATCTAAAGTTACTGGTTTTCAAATACAATGTACAGAAGATTCTGAGAAATGCTCCTAGCAGACTGATGGTTTCTGAGTGTCCTCAGCGGGTCAGCTGATGGAGATAAAGAAAAAAACAACTCCTAAAAAACTCTTAAAAACTCTTAAAAAACTCTTAAAAACTCTTAACATTTTTTTTTTCTCTTAAAACAAGAAAGAACAGCAGGATGGTAGAATGAAAAAAGTAACAGAACGACAAAATATTGAGATACAAATACTGATGGTTTATTATTTATATATTCAGAAACTGAAGGAAGGTTTCACAAAGCTATGAATCACTCAGCAAGATAGAAATTGCATGAGTGCTAAACATGTGTTATATAATTTAAATAATTTATATTGAATATATAGTAAAAGTTATATAACTTTAATTAATCAATAATGTAATATGTAATATATAATATAGACTAAACACTCATGGGTGTTTTCTAACTTGCTGTGTGATTTGAGGTGAGAAACTCACTTCTCCAGTTCCAGAATTTGCCAGATGGCGATAAAAATATTTGTTGGTATCACTGATCCAGTCCAAGGATGCTCTGTTATTTAAACAGCAGCTATTCATGTGATAGTGTTACAGTTTTTATCACTGAATTATAGATAGGGCTGTCAGTAATTCAGCATGCTGAAGTACTGTCCATAGAAGCCATGGACAAAAAATCCTGTCATACTCAATGCAGAGTTGTACTTAAGAAACAGACTGGTTAGTTACATTTCTGGCTCTGTGATCTACATTGTCTCACCTAGAGCTGGGTTGACTGAAATGACAAAGGAATTTAATGCAACATGTGTGCTGCTGTTTTAGCTGCTGCTCAACATGTATTATCAGGAATCACGGTATGCATCCTCCCCGTCCCTAATATATTTGGGAAAGAGTTAATGTCTACATTTTTTTAATATTTCTATATACGATTATCTGTTTATTCATATTTCACCCTAATATGAAAATGTCTGGTATATAGCTACAGATAATGCTTAATTTCTGAACATAACAACACATTGCTTTGACATGTCTGACCCCAGTACAAGTGCATATCCAATTAGACAGTAAGAATACATGCATAAACAGGCTTACATTACAGAAAAATCCTTCAAAGTAGTTGACTTTTTTGTTTTGCTCTTATTGAAGATAAAAATATTAGAACTGCAAGAAAACCTCCAGATTCAAATGCTTTTCTTCAAAAAGTTGATTTCCTGCTAGCACAGAAAGTCTTAAACTGAACAAAGCAGAGGTACAAAGCTAGTGGTCACTGAATTCTTACATTCCAACAACTTATCCAGGCCAAGAAGATAAGCAAGGTGGAATAGCAACTCTTAATTCCTGGAAAAAGTGTAAGAACTTAAAGGGAGGAATTTACTTCTATGTTCAGCCAAATTTTATCTCTTTGCTCCAAGTGAAGATAGATTTTACTGTAGGGAAAGCAAGTGCCAATAAACTAAATAAGTTCACAGATTTCTGTAAGACACAAAAAATGCTGCTAACAGCATAAGTGCATAGATGCATTATTTCAGTATGAATGTATAACAAATAATTTAGCTCATGAAAATTCAGTACCACTTGAGAACTGAAAGAGGGCTAAAAAAAGGAACCAAAAAGCGCAGCAGACTAGCTGTGACCAGTCCAAGTCTTCTCACACACAGACAGATAACATGCGAATCATTTTGGTTCTGTGGTGCTGTTGACACTAGACAGGGAAAATATTATGCCCCATGGCCCTGGACCACTCTACAGGACAAGGCTCTTGACTGTGGGGTGGCTTTGGTAAAGTGCTGAGGACTTCAGTGCCCTAAGCATTACTGGAGCCTCATGCAGCTTTTATAATGTTAATAATGATGATACAGGCAAAGGCATACATGCCTCTAGCAGAAAGAGACAGAGCTGTGGTACCAACAAAAATGATGAAAGAGAAAACTATCAAGCCTGGGTTGCCTGAGATCTTTGCTTTTGGTGGGGGCATTTGCAGGCATATAGTTACTTTATCTGGTCTTCTTCGTTCATTATTTATGTGCAAGACATCCATTGGCCTAAGTGATGGCATGCTGTTGTGCTCTGAGGTAAGCTAAAGCATATTGATTTCCTTATGCGCTAGATTTTACTCCAGAAATAAAAGGATAAACATGTACAATATTCTAGAAGAATTTTCTGCACAGCTTAGTGATGGCAGTCCACAACTTGGCAAGTGTTAAGGCAGGTCCTCTTTAGAAGCCTTAGGAACACACTGGCACTATGTTGTGCCTGTGCCCTGCTGAACACTTGAACTCATGGTTACTGTCAATGTTAGATGACAAATGTCACAGATTGAAAATTGACCGCTTTCAGCTTATCTACAAGCTACAAAGCAGTAGCAACAAGAAAGGCAGTATGTCTGCCTTCAGCAGCAGTTCACAGCCAGAACATGAATTTGACATGACATGAATATCAAGGAGCTAGCAGATGGGGTGCAGCACAGAGTCTTACAAGACTTCTGGTGGAAACCACTGCATCTAGCCCAGATAAGATCTAAAGGGAGTCTGAGTAAGAGTTCAGAGAGCCATATTCCTATTGTTTGACATATTCTAGAGCACTGCCAGGTCTAATTTGCAGCAAACATGTAGCTATTCCCTTAAAATACCTGGGAGAAATACAAACATAATTAAGTACACCTTTTCAGTATGTATGCTCCTGACTTCTGTTTCCAGCATACAGAACACAAGCTTAACAGTGTGGATTTGCTATGGGATTGTTATTGTATATAGGCTGACATTCAGCGCTTGAAAGATCATGTATCTGGGGAAAAAAAAAATCAACCCAAACAAACAAACAAAAAAACAACAAAAAAAAAAACCAAAACAAAACAAAAAACCCCACAAACCATAAGCAAACAAGAAAGCAAAAGCAATATGAACAAAACATCAGTGAGTTTAGCCAATTTTCACTCACAGCTACCAAAGCTGCGCAAAACTAGTGATTAGATATCTGTGCTTAGACACACAGGCATGAATACAGTGTAAATATTTTTATTTATGTATGCTAAGGGTCTTAATCATCACTTAGAAAGAAGATTATTAAGACAATAAAAATATGTCAGATGGTATTAGTCCTGAAGGTCTCTGCTAAAACTGTGAACAGAGGTGAAGGAACTACAAATTTGAACTAGATTGTATCAGATGCCATCTGCTTTCTTTACAGGCTATATTTCACTCTTTTTCTCTCCCTTCCATTTGATTTGAAACACTTTTTTAACCCTGGTCCCATCAGTGCAGCATTCTCAAAGAATATTTCTCATGATATAGAAGGCTTCCATGGGGATAAAAGTAATGAAAAAGTAATTTATTTCCAGCTTTGGGGCAATTCAGACACCTGCCTAATGACTATGCAAGTTTGTAAAACAAATCATTTGTGTTCTCCAGGTCCTCTGCTTTTTGACAGGTTATCTTTTTTTATGGCTTTTTGACAGCTAAACTCAGTGTTGCTGGGAGCTATTCTCCCACTGCAGTCTTGGTTCATCCTCCTCTATCTTCTCAGCCATCCCCCATTTGATGTGGGTAAGGATTTTGAGACCAAATACAGCTGCTTCAACAAGAATTCTACACTGTAGCCAAATTTGATACCATTATTTTCAGCCCACACAATGAACACTTTTGACACAACAACTTTATGGTGTTGACTCTTGAAGAGAGGATGCTGCTCTAAGTGGCTACTGCAGTTTTGTTTTCCAGTTGTCTTCCCTACTCTCCTGGAGGTCACCAACATTCAACAGTGACATCTGAGTTCTAGGTAAACATCTCCCAGATCACTGCAGTTCATTGTCCTGGGTTCAGGAGTAGCAGTCATTTTTCTCCTTCTTAGCAGCTGATGCAGTGCTATGTTTTTGACTTTCAGCCTGGGAACACCGATGTTTTTAGCTGCTGCTCAGGTGTGTTTATTCAACCAAGGACTTTCTGAGTTTCATGCTCTGCCAGGGAGGAGGGGGAGCAGGGAGAAGTAGAGACAGGACACCCGATCAAACTAACCAAAGGGGTATTCCATACCACAGCATGTCATGCCCACTATATAAAGTGGGGGCAGTTACCCAGAAAGGCTAGATCTCTGCTGGGGCCGGACTGGGTATTGGTCAGCGGGTGGTGAGTGGTTGTCTTCTCTTCCCTTATTATTTCCCTTATCAATATTATTATTGGTGGTAGCAGCACTGGTTTATGTTATACCTTAGTTACTGGCCTGTTCTTATCTCAACTGGTGGGAATTAAATTCTCTTCATTCTCCTCCACATCCCTCCAGGAATGGGGGGAGAAAAGGGAGGGAGTGTACGAGTGGCTGCGTGGCTTCTGGGTTGCTGGCTGGGCTTAAGCCACGACGTTCATGAACTGGAAGACTAGTTAAACCTGGGACACTGTAATTGGCTAGAAACAGCAGTGGCCCAAGTGACTTCACTGATCGTCTAGATGCTCTTTGCCATAAAGGTGATGGTCTTCAGGCTGGGAAACAGCTGGGGGAAGTGTACTTTCAGAACTGGGACCTAAACCCACTGTTTTCAGCCATGTGTGAAAAGCTGTCAAAAACAAAAGTCAAAAAAAGACAACCGTTTGACCTTTACTCCCACTTAGTAATAATTAGTACCTTACCACGCATTAATAATTTTTTTTATGCTTCCTTATGTTATTTACAAGACCTTTGCTAGATTCCCAGTGCATTAAGATAATCGTGTTACTTCAATGGTCAAGGCAGGTTTTTCCCGTCTCTGTGTGGGACAAAGATTTTGAGTTTAGACCTCTTTATTACGCTTACCTTATTGTACTGCAGTGTGATTTTAATGATGTTTTCTCTTCCAAACTTAACAAGTGACAGTGGATTTGCTTTTTAAGCACTATCACTTCTTGAGAGTACATGAGACTCTCTGACTTTAATTGTTTGTCAGATTCTAGAATATATTTAGCAGTATAATATCTGTCCTGAATGGTGTGAGAGCTGCCTATTTGGAAAAATTACTTTTCTCATGGGATACTGTTGGTCCTTCTGCCAAAGGTAACAGGCTCTACCTGGAGCCCTGAAAAATAAAAGAGAGGGAATGATGGCAGATGTTTTCTTCTAAGGCCTAAACTCCAGGACAGCTTTATCTTTGAGCTCCCTGGGATTTTTTAGGCCACTGCAGTGGGTACTGTTAGACACTGTGTTTAATATTGTTGAACCTGGAAGTTCAACTATTTCCTTTCACTGAAGATAGTAACAGCAAATGTTCAGTACATTTTCCTGCTGAAAACAAAGGCAAAGGAATCATGTTGCCATGTAAAAGGGATTTGATATGTTTTCGTTCAAAGTTTGAATAGATGCCTGGCACTTCAGCTAAAAAAGGAGTGAGATGCTTATAGAGGAAGACAAAAAAAAAAAAAAAAAGATTTGCTTGTGGCCTAGAGAAAGGTATAAACATGGGTTTGGTCCCAAACCAAAATACTGTAAGAATAAAATTATTAGATTCCTTCTCTGCTCAAAAATCCAAATTCTCTGCGTCAGTGCAAATAAATAAGCCAGCACAAATTAACACAGATCAATGCTCTGTCCTTTTTACTCACTGGAATATCTTAAAAAAACCCAAATGTTTCTAGGTACCTGGACCAAAAGGAAGGCAATTATCTATGTTACATCTTTCTGGAAGAAGTGGAATTTGTATGTATAGGTCTATTCCCTATATTTGTTTATGTTTCTGATGGATGTATTCTGGTTAATAAACCTTTACCTAATTTTTTATTTAAATAATTGCTTAACTATTTAATTAAGTAGTTATAGAGACTAAATCTGGAAATGGGTTAGAAAGAGAAACAGCACAGTTACCCATGGAATATATTTACTCTTCTCCTGTTCTTCTCTTGTTTCCCCCCATCTCGCAGAAGTATGGGTGGTATTCCATTACCTCTGTTCCAGTTATCTGACTTTTCCCTTTCTCTCACTATAGTCTTCATGTAGTTGTTACTTGTGGACAGCTGAAAGCTTTTCCTAAAAGAAAAACAGGGGGAAAGTGGGCAAGAAGAAACACCCACCCAGAAGATCAAAAGCTTTCTCTTTTCAGTACAAACCCCATTGAGCCTGTTTTGTAAATAAAGGCAAGGTCCAAATTCATAGGGAAAAAAAAAAATCAAACATAATTAAGAGAGCTTTACAGAAAAAACTTGAAAGTTATCTTAGCTTTCTAAAATTCCCATTCCTGGCTCATATATGACCTGTATTAAACTAAACATACTTGTTCAAAAATAAATACAATTCTATTATCAAAATGATCCTTGATGCCTCTCAACTCATCATTCTTTTCTCCACTCATGGACTGGGCACAAGTTTGGAGTTTATTGAAATTGAAGCGGGGCGCTTAAAGAACAGAAGGGAGCTTTTCTAACCAAAGTCAGAAAGAGATCCTCTTCCTTTTGTACAAGTGCAGAGAGGACAGTGTATAGCTACTATGGAAGGTGCATGGAACACACTAGTCTTCTAATTTCTAGGTTTTACGTTAGAGACTTTCTGTATCTTATTCTTCTGTCAGTTTCATGGTTAGTGCATTTGGAAGGGGAAAGAAAACTTGAATTACATCACAGGTTGTTGACTGATAAAGTCTATTTTGAGAGCTAGGTAGCTAATAAGTTTAATTTTTTATCCTTAATGTTTCAAGACTCAGATGTTATGATAATTGCAATGGAAGGTCTGAAGTGCAAGAAACAGATGCTATAAATGAGAAGACATGAAAATTTTACACTAATGCACTAAAAATTCTACTCCAATGTACCCTATCTAATAAAAACTAAACCAAACGGGCTAAAACCATGACAATCACTTAACTTTTTCCTGGATGTCATCTAGTCCAAAATCTTACCCAAAGCAGGGCTAGCTTCTGTGTTTATTTAGGTTGCTTAGGGCCTGGCCTAGGACAAAGAATCTCCAAGAATAAACATTACACATCTTCTTGGGGCACCTCTGCCACTTTTTAATCAATCCCACAGTGGACAGGGCTTTTTGTCGTATATCTAGCTATAATCTCTTTTGCTGCAAGTTAGGACTGTTGACCTTTCTCCTTCAAGCATACACCCCTGAGAGCAGTAAAGTGTAATCTTTTAAGCAACATTTATTTTGTAGTTCCAGACTGCAATAAGATCTTCCAAAAATTAAGCAAAACAAATCAATATCCCTCAGTAATGGAATAGGCTATTGGCTCCAGACATCCTCTGCTGACCTCTCTTGAGCTAGGCAGTATCTTTCCCATACTGGACTCCCAAAACTGGATACAGTACTTCAGATGTGGCCTTGTAAGTCCTTTAGTAGAGGGAGTAATCACTGGTGATTGCATTTTTGCTAACATAGCCCATCTTTCTTACACAGCGTCCATATTACACTGCTGCTTCTACTTAACAGTTGTCTCTACAGGCACTCAGGTTCCAAACAGACCAAAAAATTAGATTTGTGTAAAGCCCAGTTGAAACAAAATCTATGATATAGCTTCTTTAAGAAATTACTAAATACATCTTTGATGTAATATCAATTCAGAGATTGTCTGATGAGCAGAATAGATCTAGATGCCTATATCAAAGATCATAAACCCTTAAACCATGTAACACGGAAGTCATGTTATTTCAAAAGCCCTTCTAACCCCAGCTTTTGAGCCACTATCAGTATGAGGAAATAAATGGTTAGTACAGTTCCACAATAGCTTAGGGGTAGAAACTGAATCAAGCAGTGGACTTTAAACTGTTTTGGTAATTATGTTGTTTTCACTACTGTTATTCTGAAATGCTAATTCACTCTGCAAAAACGCTACAAACTGAAGACTGTTTTTTGCTAGCAATTTGGAAGGAGTGGAGCACCATGAAACATACTTCATTTTATGCTCAGATAATTGCACATATAGATCAAGATGGTAACTTCTTTTCTTTATAAAAGCTGGTGTCATATTGAGTACTTCTGTTTACATGAACTTGAAATATTTATTTCAGATATTTCTTAACACTATTCACCAATAAGTTCTACAAGTAACTGAGAAACCATGAAAAACTAATTCTTCATTTCTTCTCTTAAATGTGCCCTGGAGTTTTCCTACTAAACAGAGCTTCCCAGAATGTTTATCTACAGTATATTTAAACTTAGAATCATAGAATGGCTTGGTTAAAAGGGTAAAAGCTCATCTAGTACCACCCCCTTGCCATGCATAGGGACATTTTCCACTAGACCACATTGCTCAAAGCCTCATCCAACCTAGCCTTGAACACTTCCGGAGATGGGACATTCGCAACTTCTCTGGGCAACTTGTTCCAGTGCCTCAACAAGTTCATAGTGAAGAATTTTTTTCCTAAAGCCTAATCTAAATCTCACTTTTGTCAGCTTAAAGCCATTCCCCCTTGTCCTCTCCCTACAAGCCCTCATAAAAAGCCCCTCTCCAGATTTCTTGGAGGCTCCTTTAGGCACTGAAAGCTGCTCTAAGGTCTCCCTGGAGTCTTTGCTTCCCCAGGCTGAACAAGGCCTGCTATTTCAGCCTGTCTGTATAAGGGAGGTGCTCCAGCCTTCAGATCCTCCTCATGGCCGTCTCTGGACTTGCTCCAACAGAATCATAGAATCACAGAATAGTTCGGGTTGGAAAGGACCTTAAGATCATCTAATTCCAACCCCCTGCCATGGGCAGGGACACCTCACACTGAACCATGTCACCCAAGACTCTGTTCAACCTGGTCTTTAACACTGCCAGGGACGTATAATTCACAACTTCTTGGGCAGCCCATTCCAGCGACTCACCACCCTAACAGTGAAGAATTTCTTCCTTATATCCAACTTCCTTCTTGTCCTGGGGGCCCCAGAACTGAATGCAGGACTGCAGGTCGGCTCTCACAAGAGCAGAGAGGAAGATTCCCCTCCCTTGACCTGCTGGACATATTCCTCTCAATGCCCCCATTGGTTTCTGGGCTGTGAGTGCATACTGAAGACAGCCCATGTTGAGCTTCTAGTCAACCAGCACCCCAGGTCCTTCTCTTCAGGGCTGCTCTCAATCCACTCTCCACACAGCCTGTGTTTGTGCTTGGGATTGCCCTGACCCCCTGACCCAGGTGTGGGACTTGCACTTGGTACTGTTGAGCTTCAAGAGACTTGTACTGGCCCACTTCTCCAGCCTGTCAAGGTCCCTCTGAATGACACTCCTTCCGTCCAGCATGTCAACTGTACCACACAGCTTGGTGTCATCAGTAAACTTGCTGAGGGTGCATCAATCCCACTGTCCATATCATCAACAAAGACGTTGAACAGCACCGGCACCAATACTGAACCCTGAGGAGCACCACTTGTCCCTGATCTTCACTTGGACATTGAGCCATTGACCACAACTCTATGAGCGCAGCCATTCAGTCAATTCCTTATCCACTGAGTGGTCCATCTGTCAAAATCTTGTAGTCATTAATCTTCTAAATAAGTGATGACTTTGGAGAAGATAATTTTCTTTAATTTGCTTTACACTATCTCTTTCAAAGAATAATATTTGTCTGCTAGGAAAAGCCTGTCAAACACAAGGTACTGAAAGAGGAAGACGATTTATTTTGTTTGCTATGACAGTTTTCAGGAAGGATCTAAAATGCTGTCTGAATGAGTTGGTTTTGGTGCGAAGCTTTTTCAAAGCCTATCTAGACACAAGTACTGATTTTGACAAGGTTGACAATAATGTAGGGATTGAACTAATAGTTTCTCAAGTCACCTGTCAGAAGATTAGAGTGAATCAATAAGCAGTTAGCTGTATGATTCTGAAGCCAAAGCAGGTCTTGCTGTTGTAAGAAAGTTCAATCACAAAATGAAGGATAGTCAAGATTTTTACAGAAGACAAATTCTATTCATTTTTATGTCACTGAAATTACAGGATTAATTCTCTCAACTTTCAGGTAGAAAAAAGTGAACAAACAGCTAGTCACCTATGCAGATAAAGCTTGTATCACTGAGCAGCACATCAGGGAGAGCAAAGACAATCTTCACCATTGCACCATTAAGTTCTCTTGGTTATCACTCAGCATCTCCATTTCCATTTCTTGAACTTTAAGCCTTCAAGTCCTGTGCTGCTAGCAAACTCCAGCCACATGTGCAGAAATATTGGTCAGTATCACAGTGTCAAGAAAAGCTAAAGACATATTTCATCCAGGAAAAAGAAGAAGAAAAGAAAAAAAAAAAAAAAAAGCAGCTCTGAGTGGTATACATTAGCTAATCTTTATATACATTTCAGCTGTGTAGGAAAATCTTGGTTCATCTAAACTCATGAACACTATACAGGCAAAATCTTTCAATGCTTCCATTGGACATGAGTCCTTTTTCCAGGACACCTTATACAGGAATGGAAATTACTAAAGTAAACTCATCTCCCAGGATTTTGAAACAGTTGACCAGGCAGTCAGGCTACTGGTGGCCAAAAGTCACACAACTACTCTGCCAACCACACTTCTTCAGAATAGAACCTACATCATACTTAGCACCAGTGGCTGGGTACACTCAGCGTCAACACTCAGGGAGCAACACTGGTGGAAAAAAACATTTCAGAAATTCATGTTGATGAGAACAGAAGATAAGGGGTAGAAAAATGAATATGACTGGGGAGGAAAAAGAACAAGAGGTTAAATTGAAAGTCAGAACACAGAAGTGATTGCAGAGCTCTGTGAAACAGAAACGGGCATTTTGCACTCTGAAAAGTAGCTTGCCCGTGAGAACAGGTCAGACACAAAAAATTGTCTTGAAGCAACTGCACAGCCTAGAGTAAAACTGCAAGTTCACGGAGGAATTTATTTTCCGTGACTGTCAGTCCAGTGTCATTAATGCTCACTAACCCTTAGAAAAAAATCATAACTTTTAAAATATGTTAAGCCAAATACTACAGTCATCATGAAGAAGATAGATATTTAACAGAAACTAGAAGACAAAGGCAAGCAGCCTGAGTTGTCCACATTTGACTAACTTGTAGAAAAATACCCTGCTGTATTTCTGTTTCAGCCTTTATAAAAGCAGACATTGACATTAGCACAGCTGCTTATTCACCTATCTGTAAAACATTTGCACTTACCTGACAAGAAACTGGTCGACAAAATATACTGTAAAAATTGCTTATGTTTCCTAAATAGAGCATGAAAAAAACAAATTGTAGCTTAAAAACTCTTCCCAAATTTATAGTATTGCACTTGTGACAGAAATACTTTTCACTGAACAAATCCTTTTTGAAACAATTCAGTCACATATTGTAAAATAAATTGCTTCCTACTTAATCAATCAGCCTGAGAATAAATCTTCCAAGAAACCCCTTTACAGTATGTTCAAGTAACACATCTAATTCCTTTTGTCTTTTCTATTAAACAAATATTATATTAAAAGAGTGAACAGACAGAAATATCTCCCAGAATGTGGCCTGTAAAGTGCCTATCCAAAAAACAGAAGTATTTACATCAAGAACATAAACTTATGAAAAAAGGAAATTTCTTAAAGAAAGAAAATGTAACTGCTGCGCAGGTAAAAGCAACACGTTGTATCATGCTGCTGTTCTCTTCAACCAAAACTGATCAGCCTTTTCAATGTAATACATATATTAAATATGTGCAAAGAAATACTCAGAAATTACATTAATATAAATTCCTTAGCAACTTAGTTCAAATAACAGAAAAATACAAGGAAACCACAAATCCTTCATAATTAACAGAAAGAGAACATATTCATTGAATAAACGATTTGAATTACATTATTGTCTTGCATCTCCCAGTTTAAGTTTCCATGGCAACTCTTTTTTGCTCATGAATAGCAGAGTGTGAAGTAGTACCAAAGTATGATTCAGATGAACTCTCCATTTTATTGAAGTTTATAAAGACCCTCAGAAAAAGAATAGAAAATACACACTTATGACATTCACTTTACAAAGTGTAGCAGCACACATTCCAAAAGACACCACAACTGTGCCCTGACATTAATTTCTTCAGTTTAAACTTCTGACTGCTGGCAATAGTGACAAATACTAAAAAAGCATAATTTCAGATTGAGATTCATCATTCCAAATCAAGCTTACACTTACAAAATTGTTATAGATAAGGGTAGGCAAACTTATTTCAAATCTGAACAAATTTTGCTTGCAAATGAAGCATCTAAATATGTAGTAGGTCTAATCTTGAAAACTGCAAGGGAACTAAAACACCTGTTAACTTCAAAGTATAATATATGAATGACAAGCAGTAGAATGATGTGTTTATGGTATAACAGCTTTTTTGTCCTTACACTGACTGTGGTGTCATCACACAAAGTATTTTAAATAAATGTGTGATTTGGGGACCTTTAGTAACTTTGTATCCAAAATTACCCTAGCTTTATACAGAAGAACGTGATTAAAGAGATGAAGTTGATAAAACAGCATGAGGCAAGGAGCTTTCAATGTAAATAAATGAGCTTGACTTCTTTTTTGGGATAAATTCTTCTTACACAAGCTCCATTTTCTGACTTCATCATCTTGCAAACCTGCTAGAATTAATAGGGTAGAAAGTATTGGCAATTATCACAAAAGAAAGGACACATCTTTTCTGCCTCCTGAAGCAGCTCTGGAGACAGGTGCAGAGACACATGAGCTTACTCAGCAAGCTTATTAACTCAGACTCAGAGCCATGGTAATGTAGCTGTATGATCTGAGGGCCAAAGCTGCCCCATTTCCAGGCAACTTTAGGCTCAGTCAATGCATTCACTTTTTGTGTCTGTCCATAAAAATGTACTCACTGCAACATTTCAGCTTCAGATATTCATTTCATCAGAATTCTCAGATACTCATTCTGGTTTGTCTCAATTTTTAGAAACTCAGCATGAGATATGCCAAGAGTGAGTTTTAGTGTGTTAAGCACTGTTCAGATTTAGGCGTGAGCTATGTTAAGGCACAGGAACAGAGCTGTTTATCTGAGTTTACTGGCCCCATTTGAAAAGATGGGCCATGATCAGTGGCTTTCAGCCTGAGGACTCATGTGTCATTTCTGACTATGAAAACCAGACCTCTTCACTACAGGTTAAGAATAAAAGGCTCATTTACCAGAGTGCTTTTTAGAAAACCTGAAAGGGGAAAAACATTGGAAGCTCCACTCAGGAAGGTACCTTCTTCACTGCCATGGAGCATCAATACCCATCCGCTACAGAAAAAAATACGTATTTAGGCACTCTAATGCTTCTGTTGTTACCTTTTGTCCTTCCCTGGGAGATGTTGAGACACTAGAATCAAATTCTGTAAAGAAAAAAGTAGATGTATCACGTCACATTCGTACCACGTAACACTTTCCCAGTAGTCTATACACAGGCTTTCTCAAGTGGTGTTTAAAATAATTTATTTACTAGAACGAGTCACTTACAAGTAGGAGGTAGATAATACTCCAGTTCAGAACTGATCTCAACAAGAAAACATGGAGCACAGTGGAGTTCCAAATAGACAATCCTATTATTTTAGTATTTAGCCACCTTAGTTGTTCTATTATCACATATATTGGTATATGCTCAGTAATTTCTGCCAAAAAAAAAAAAAAAACCACAAAAAAGCAAACCCCAAACTACTAGGAATACTACTAAATATTATTAAAAGCCACCGAATGGGGTGCTGTATAATTTCTCTTAGTGTCTTTGTCATTTCATCTCATTTCTATACTCTACACATACCATATATATTAAAACAAAATTCGTGAGCACTGAAATACGACAATATAAGGTATGCAACTTTTTCTCTTTACAGCAATTTTTCTTATGTATCATGTATCCAAATTTCTGTGCTATAGAGAAATCATGAAGCTCTCAATAAATTATGCAATTTAGCTTTTCTAGAAGAAATGTGGATTTGACATTTTAAGCCTTTAAAAACATTAGTTTTCAAACATACATTCTAATTTAAAAGCATATTTTCCTTTAAAATTCCAAAGCTAGTACAAATACTGGATTAAATTATATAATAATGGCTTATATATAGAAATATTTTGGAGAAAAGAAACTACATAGCTGTACATTTTGAGAAAGAGGAGAAAAATATTCTTTTCCCCCCATTCATTTGTTGCATTTAGAGTTTTCAAAAGTTGAAATAAATCTCATATATGAATATGATAAATTAATGGGAACTGCACATTACGATGACTTAAGTCACCGCATAGACTGTAGGGGGTTGGACTATTTATTAGATGACTAATCTTGCATACCTACAAAGTTACAGGTAGACTACAGGGAATGCAGCATGGGTAAGTCTTTCTACTGATGTTTTACCTGGAAAACACGTCAGTATTGCAGCGCTATGAAACATGACAGGAAAACTACGTAACATGACAGGTCCAAATGAAAAATTATATTCTCTTTTGCACAATGTAATGGCTGATTTATATCTATGACAAAAAAAAAAAAAAAAACCAAAAAAAAAAACAAAGCCAAAAGGTGTGCTTACAAGTACTAAAAAGCCAGAGAATGGTCCTAATATTCATGACCTGTATGTGCCATCTTTCAGAGCTAAATCTACTTCCTACAAGTGACCTTTTTTACCATAAGAGATAAATACATGGTGACTGTCTTTCTTTACACAAAGGCTTGATTTTGGTGTTAGGTTATTCATAGAGCAAAGCACAAAAACAACTACAAACAAGCAAACTTCGGTAAAAAGTCATAGGTGCTCCATTAGCTCCATTTTGTGCAAATAGTTCAGTGAACCATACTGAACTGTAGCAAATTATAGTCAGCAAGCCTTGGCCTCATGACTGTTTTGAAATTCTGCCTAAATAAAGGCTGACTTCAGCATGACAAAGTCTGGCTCTGCAGGTCTTTAATTTTATTTTCTTCCCCTCTCTATAATAAGTTTTACATTAAAATCTATCCTGGATTCAGCTGTAAAATTTTTCTTATTAGCTGGTACAGTGCTGTGGTTTTGACTCTAGTCTGCGCACAGTGCTGATAACACACCGATGTTTTTAGTTGTTGCTAAGTAATGTTTACTCTGATCAAGGACTTTTTAGTCTCTCACACTCTGCCAGTGAAGAGGGGCACAAGAAGCCAGGAGGAAGCAGAGACGGGACACCTGATCCAAACAAGCCAAAGGGGTGTTCCATACCAGAGCACATCATGCCCAGTATATAAACTGGTGGGAGATACTTGGAAAGCCCAGATCGCTGCTCAGGTCCGGCTGGATATCTGTCAGCAGGTGGTGAGCATTTGTACTGTGCATCACTTGTGTTTATTCTTTTGTTTTCCCTTTCCCCTTTTCCTTTTCCCTTTTTCTCTCCCTTGTTATTTCTCTTATCATTAATGTTTTTGATGGTAGCAGTAGTAGCTTTGTATGGTACCTTAGTTACTGGACTGTTCTTAAACAGTTCTTAAACTGGACTGTTCAGTAAACCCATGGGATTTACATTCTTTCAGTTCTCCTCCCCATCCCTTTGTGTGCAGGAGGGTAAAAGTGGGGAAGTGAGGGAGTGGCTGTGTGGTTTTGAGTTACTGGCTGGTCTTAAAACTGCAACAAAACCCAAGACACATCACAAGCTCCTTTAAAAATATATTGAAAGCAGTTGGTGTTTGCATAGAGATAAAACTAAAAAAGAGGCAGAATCGTAATTACAAAGAATTCCACTACTATGGAAGAAACTCTATCACTCCCTCACACTCCTACACTGCCCAAAGTTGTATCAAGCCATCCATATGATCTATAGCATCTCCATCAGCCATTAGCGTGTATGACCTGGGAGGTATCTGTCCAGTAAAATGAAGTACATGGATTTTGTCTTTTAATTCTTCTTAGAACAAGAGTCCATTTGTAAAGTTGTGTAATGATGCACTTAAATTATGATAGACTATGACGTAATGACCTTGCACAAAAAACTGCATGCAAGAACATGATTTTATAATGCAAAAAAAATGATTTTATTTATGATGCAACAGAATTATTTTAGCATTATTATGCAAACTCCTCTGAACTTCTCCCAGATCATTTCAAAGCAAGCATAGTGGCATGGACAAATTTCAATTTCACCTGAACCTATACACCTAAGTCTTATCTTCTTTATGGCATATATGAGCTTCTGTTTAGTATTACAGCACTGGAATCAAGATGATTTTCCTGTCTAGCGTAGCATGTTGCTTCCAGGATTGAGTCACCTTAATCACATGCCTTTTTAAGTGGCTGGTCCACGCTTTTTGATTTGAATAAATTAAGCTTTCTGGACTCCTGGCCTGCTGTGGCCTCTTTTTAACATAACTGAATACCTTTGTAAGATCAGATAATAACAATGGACAAATGCCTACCTTCTGAGCTGACTTATGCTACCTAAATCTGCAGCTTTGAACCAGAGTTCAGTAGAGTTATTCCAGGCAAAAAGGGACATAAGTTTGTGAGTATCCCTTAATTAGAAATAGTGCTCTCTCTGACCGTATTTTTAACCTAGGCCTAAAATACAGTTATCCCTCTAAAACCATGGCTTCCATCCGAGTTCAGATATGTAGTATGTATGGTGCTCTAGAACAAAAACAAAAAAAGAAAAAAAAAAACCCCAAAAACAAAACAGAACAGAACAAAACATAACAAAAAAAAACCAAAAAACAAAAAACCTGAGGAAGCATGTCCAAGAACTAAAAAACAATACCCTGGTCTGTCCAATCTGCTTTTAAGTGCCTTTGTCTAGACATAGTCAGAAAAGCAGCTTGGTTACCTCGTGCATTAAGCAACCAGCCTACCAGTCAATTGCTTCTTTAGAAGCTGCTGTACTCTTTACCTAAAACAAAAAAAAAAAAAAAAAAATGAGTATTTTATTTTTCCTTCAGTCTTTTATCTTGTCTTTTAACTAAATTCTTTTCACACTTAAGCTAACTAGTATCTGGTTTTATTTTCAATTTTTAAACAGCTATGTAATGGCAATATCAAGAATATGAAAGTACATGGATGTGTTTTCAGATTACCTTTAACACTCAAATTTAATTGTATCCTTTTTCTCTTCATTTTCAAATCACTTACTTTCTTAGGCCCAGATCTTGCATTATGCACGTTTAACCTTAAGCATTCAACTAACAGCATCACTGCAGGAATGCAGGTAAATTAATAACTGTTTTTCTCCAGCTTTTCACTATGGATCAGGCCTTCGGACAACAAGTCCTTGGGGCTGGAAATCACGTTTTTAAGGATTTTATTCACATCTGAGCAGCAGGGCTTCATCCTTTTCTGAGTCATCTGAGCAATACTGAAAATTGAGAGGTAATGGACAGAGATGGTTGAAAAATCAGCCTAGGTTTAACAAATTATTTAAAAAGGGCCTTTCATGTTTCCTATTTGATCTGTAAAGAATGAAAAAGGAGATCAGCTTCAAAAACAGAGAAGTGTTTCCATGAATAATTTAGGATTTGGAGAAGCATTCAGAATGAGCATTAGGCCATGCCAGAGTACATGTCTGGCTCGGTTTCAGCGTCAGTACTTACCAGTTACAGGGGCTTACACACACACTCTCTGATTCCCCCGTTTCAAGGGCAAAAGAATTATCAACTTCAGTGCTCTGTGCAGTGGGCAATGAAATATCTACCCTGCAGTCAAAGGTTTCCCCAACTGTGACTGCAGCAGTGTGGGGTTCTTCACAAATCTCCCCACAAATAAACACTTGAACAGCTAGCTCTTGCAGTGCTGCTTGCTGCTGAGGTTACATTAATGTTGATGCCTTAATGGCCTGATTTAATAGTACCTCACAGGTGTCTGTATAAGTAAATGTCACACATTCCTCTGCATGTGTAGGACAGAAAGTTTTAGTCCCAACTTTCTAACCCCTACAACATTGTGGTGTTCTTGTTTGTTCTGACTGAATATTATTAATTGTCATGCTTTAATGTTCTCTAACATTCCCCATGTAGATCTGGCCAGCCCAACACATCAGCAGTCCTGAAGAAAGATCTGATTTTTCCACTTTGCATTGAATCAATTTCTGTTTTGAAAATACTAATCTTTATCATCATCTAAACATGTAAGTATTACAGGGTGTTCTGTGGGTAGCAGGACTAAAAAGAGAGCTTTCCATGGGATTTGTATCTTTGTTCTCTGCACCCTCAGACAAAACCCTCGCAAGGCAAAAGACAGAACACGCAGCTGCGAAAATACAACTGTATGTGTGACTGTTGTCTGACTATTGGGCTGCTGAACAGAACATCTTGCAGCTGAGTTGCCATTTTTTCCTCAGTGAGAATTTCTGCTTCTACAAAGCTCGTAATTTTCATTAGATCTGTAGAAGTATACTTCATTCCAAGATTTTTTTTTTTTTTTCTCAGCTTTGAAATCAGTTGAAAATATCCAGAAGGGTTTAATATCTATGAGAAGACCTGGCAGATAGAAAATCTGATCACAAAGGTTTAGTTTCCTTAGGAAAACAGGCTAACAAAAGAACAATAGTAATAATAATTTCAGAAAAAAAGAAAACAAAAAAAGAAAAAAAAAGCTGGAGAAATGATTAGATCTTTCACTTACGCAAAGGTATCAACCATAGACTTTTTTACACTCTACTTCCATTGGCTGAAACAGATGTGAGGCTTAAAGAATTTCTGGCAAGGGAAAAGTTCTAAAAAAAAATTTGAAATGCATAATCTCTAATTTTGCCAAGTTTAAATAAAACACATTATTGTATACATTTTTCATAGCCAGTCTTTGTGTTAACTATGCCTGTTTTCCAGCTTCTTGATTGCTCCAGCACCAGTTACCTATTGTATGCTTCTGGGTTGTAAATAATTCCTGAGATATGGGACTATCTATTATTTAACACATATTAGCATACTGCATAGAGCTTTCAAATTGTGTTGGTCTTTAGAAGTATTACTAGCTTTAAATATGAAACAAAAATTTAAAGATGGTGCTTTTGCAGTGAATCTATCATTCTTTTAAGCTACTCAGCTGCAATTCTGGCATGACACACTCCATCTTTACCCATCTTTAGCTTTGCATGACACTCTTTCATTCATCACACAACATCAAAGATTTTCTGTTAACTCTGGACACTCATCCTCCTAGTCATCAGAGCGAAAAACCCAGCAACTTTAGTACACAATAATTTTGATAGGTTGGTTTTTAGAATCATAGAATCATAGAATAGTTAGGGTTGGAAAGGACCTTCAGATCATCTAGTTCCAACCCCCCTGCCATGGGCAGGGACACCTCACACTAAACCATGTCACCCAAGGCTATATCCAACCCGGCCTTGAACACTGCCAGCGATGGAGCATTCACAACTTCCCTGGGCAGTCCATTCCAGTGCCTCACCACCCTTACACCCTTCTTCCTCATATCCAAACTAAACTTCCCCTGTTTAAGTTTGAATCCATACCTCCTTGTCCTATCCTAAAGAGGAGTCCCTCCCCAGCATCCCTATAGGCCCCCTTCAGATATTGGAAGGCTGCTATGAGGTTTCCATGCACCCTTCTCTTCTCCAGGCTCAACAGCCCCAACTTTCTCATCCTGTCTTCATACAGAAGGTGCTCCAGTCCCATGATCATCCTCGTGACCCTCCTCAGGACTTGTTCCAAAAGTTCCATGTCCTTTTTATGTTGAGGACACCAGAACTGCACACAAGACTCCAAGTGAGGTCTCATGAGAGCAGAGAGGCAGGATCACCTCCCTCAACCTGCTGGTCTCGCTCGTTTTGATGCAACCCAGGATACTGCTGTCTTTCTGGGCTGCAAGCACACACTGCCAGCTCATGTTCATTTTTCCATCGACCAAAACCCACAAGTCCTTCTCCACAGGGCTGTTCTGTATCTCTTCTCTGCCCAACCTGTAGCTGTGCCTGGGATTGCTCCGACCCAGGTGTAGGACCTTTGGAAGTAATTAACAATAATAGTCTATTTCCCTTATAGACATACTCTGAGGAAGTTCCCTATGAAGAGCTACAATGACAGCTCTTTTGGGGAATCGGACCATCACAAGTTTGAGATGTATACAGATCGATTTTCTTGGCTACTCATATTCCTGCCCATCTGCTGGAGTGGCAAGGTGCTTGCTTGCAGACTGGCCTGTCAGTTTCAATAAAGGAAAAAAAAAATAATTAAAAACTACATAAAAAAAATCTTCCAGCTGGAAGAAAAAACTTTCCAACTGACAATACTTCCAGCGTTCTACTTCCACCATAATACTTCCACAAGGAATCCCTCCTCAGTCACAGCAATACCATATGCTTCTATCACACAACACCTAATGTCACTTTTGCCAAACCTCAGTGGTAGAACAGAGAATACCATGAGCTCACAATCATCAAGACAACAGACTGTATATAGCAGTGGAAACCTGAGAAGATACTAAGGCAACATGTAGCATTCAAATGTCACAAAGAAGGACAGCTGGTAAAAGCATTCATCTCTGAAGTCTATCAGTTGTGACTGAGATATTCCAATTTATCTCTTCTAACTCCATATTTAAAGAACAATGTAAAATAATTGTTTCAACTTGTATCTTTTAGGCAGATGTTTTGGGCATTCTGCATATATTATTCTCCTGGAACCTTCATATCAATACGTCCACATTAGAATGACGTGATTTCCAGCAAGCCCAGATTCAGCTTGGGGAATGAAAGGCAAGCTGTTTAATTCTTGTTTGCATATGATGATAGTAACAAATATTCAGCAAGAAACATTTTGCCTTTGTGCAGGAACAGGGAAACCCAGTGTTTTCAAAGGACTTACACAAGTTGGCATTCTGTAAGCAACATTATGAAGAATGTATGAACAATAAATTCAATGTATCCTTCTAGACAAGTTGACTCTAACAGGAGGAAAAGTTAGTTAATGCTTGTTTAACCTATCCTCCCTGAATCCAGTGATCAGATCTGCTGAGAAACAAAAGCCTTTCCTGCAGTCACTTTCTGTAGTCACTTCCTGGGACAGAGCAGTTTTTAAGTTTAAAGTGAATGTAAATTGGGGCAAAATACCATCACAAAATGACATATCTGGTTGCTAATTTAGAGGCAAACTTCCAGAGTAGCTGTATATATTCTAGATTTTAACCCATTAAGATGGTTAACACAACAACACTAGGGACTTACATGTCAAGTCTGGAAATCTGCACTTATTCCAAACATTTAAATGACTAATTTTAACCTGACCAGGTAACAGCAGAGTTCTCTGTTGCAAAGTCTGAGTGAAACAGCAAGTACACGTTGGTAAACAAAGCTAGCATCAAATAGTGTTAAATTGGCCAGCAAACAGTGAAATAGTGACATCTATGTTTGAAAACTGTTTTTATATGGAGATGAGGATACTCTGAAAGGCTTCCAACTTCACGCCATTATCAAGTAATATCTACAGGTCTTAGTGTGTTCCAGTGCAGAGTCATGACTTGTTTGACCAGGAACCAGATCCACAGAGGAATACAGGCTCCACATGGCTAAGTGTACTACAGTGGTATCATGTAGTCTGTGGCTTTGAAGACTAGTTCTCTCTGCCTTGCAAAGGAAAAGTTAATAAAGGACTACCTACAATGGTCAACAGAAAGGCTACAACAAAAGTCTTACACTTCGCTTTCCAGAGTTTTGGCATTGTATCTAAGCCAGTGAGAAGGTAAGTGCAAGGAGGCATGAGTATTTGAGAGATCTAGGCCCTCAATTGTCTCAGCCTGATATGCAATCATTGTGCATGCCTGAATTGCAGCTGGGTATGTCCTCAACAGTTCCTGAAGACAAACATCTTCTATAGAAATGGTACCTGTGACCAGCCACTGTTCCAGTCTGAGTTAAAGCAATCAGCTCTTGAAGACAAGTGAAAGCTTGTATCCCGTTTTCCTGGTGAACAAATTCATACAGTCAAGACAATAACTGAAAACCCATTTGTGTTGCAGTACAGATGAATACCACAGTGTATATTTTTTCATTCATAATTCATAGCTCATAATTGCTCTTAGTGAATGGGACAAATATTGTAGATTAATACTGACATTATTCTGATTGCAGCCTGAAAGGATCTACTAGTCTGCAATTTCCTAATTAAATGATGTGCAATTACAGAATGAAAGAAAAGCTCTGATTATCTTAGCCTATGTTAGGCCAACATTTTGCCAGTGAAACTACAATTCTGAGGATTAATGAGCAGCATTAGTGTAAAATGATGTTGTGTTTTAATGCTGTGTTTTACTACCAGCAGATAACACTATTCCTCAACTCTTGCACAGTCTCACAACTGAACACTTTATTCTCTGAATCACACTGTGCTCCCAAATACAAGAAAAATCTGTGATTTTGCATCCTAATCTGAAAGAATATATTAAAAAAGACTAAGATCAATGGTCATCAAAGAATATTATAGAGTTGCATGGCAGAAGAAGGAGGGGGAGAAAGAAGGAAAAAAAATGCATGGACTAAACTGATTTCCAGTCATGTGAGCTGTTTGCAGCAAACAAAAGCAATTTCTCCAGCCTGTAGTTTACTTCCAGCTGCCCTCTTTCCTGAGGACTCAGTGGAAGTAGGTCACAAGGTGCATGAATTGTTACGGCAGCTGCAGCTTGAACTTAGCTGCTGACTTTTGAAGGATCCCTCAAATATTGTCACTGACTCCAGATTTCAAGGAGACATCACAGCTACCATACAAGCAAAAGAGAACTGTACTATATGCATAACTACTTTTTTGTCAGGGGCTGAGAAGTAGGGCTTACTGCTACCATTAGGAACAACAACACTGCTCACTGTTTAGAAAAATTGCCCATCAGGCTAACACAGATATGGTCAAAATTTTCTGAATTTAAAAGGGCACCACTTCTTTACTTATTTGTCCAAATGAGGCAATTCCTAAGCACATCAGAGCTAGGAACTTCTATCATGGACACGTGAGAACCAGAAAAGGCAAGATGCAAGTCTGAAAGTGTTATTTGTTAACTGTTTGAAGTGGCCATTTTTAAATACTCCACTCACAAGAAACTTTGTGTGCCTGCTTCCATTTCACCTAATTCCCAGTGACCCAGAGACACGGTGACTTTCAAGATAAGCCACTTGCATGTAGACAGTAGCTCTTACAGTAATGGTATGCCAGCACCCTTATCAAAGTGAGAAAAGCTGGCAGTGCAGTGAGAGAAGAGGGGATTGTGACCATCTCTTAACCTCTTACACAGAAAGGCAAAACACTGATACATCACACTGCAACACAACTATTGGCTCCACTCTGAGGAGCCGCAATTATGGAACACATCTGACATGAATAAACAAGCCCTTTTCTGCACAACAAACCTGAGATCTCTTCTACTGCTTTTCACTAGAAGGTGAAAAACAGGGAACAAACAAGTAGGT
This sequence comes from Psilopsiagon aurifrons, assembly GCA_025447955.1. Lineage (NCBI taxonomy): Eukaryota > Metazoa > Chordata > Aves > Psittaciformes > Psittacidae > Psilopsiagon > Psilopsiagon aurifrons. The sequence continues at coordinate 7,446 of JAOEHY010013137.1, read as the reverse complement.
AGCCCTGGGCCTGTCCAAGTGACACTGCAAACAGAGCACACCCAGCAGAAAAGTTAAGACAATTTAATTTTTCTCACTGTTGTCCTGCCTATTTCTGCAGGACAACAGGCATCATTTTATTCCAGGAAAACAGAAAGAAGGTGTCAAGAAAAACCTAGAAGCCATACTTCAGATGTGCTCAGTGCCAAATGAACTGGACACCCTTCTCCTGGCTAGCATGCAACGTACCTTAAGACCATCAGTGAGAAGAAGAAAACAACTTTCACAAACCACCCTGTAAAGTTACCAGTACTATCACTACAGTGCAGAGGTAATTTAGAGAAACAAATGATTATTATGTTTACTTAGTGCTTAACTTGACTGAGTTTCTCAATAACAAACAGTTCAAAGCTGTAACAATGCTGGCAATGACAAGTGGGTTTGTGTTCATGTAAACTAGTGTTTTGGAAATTACAGGTATTTCTAGAATGTGTGAATGTATCATGAATTAGAGTTAACTTTTCTGTAACAAATGTAGTGTGTATAACGTAGAATGCCAATATACACACATCTTGCTCTGAAATAAATCAGCTGTCCTACACAAAAATTAACAATCCTTTGGCTTTACAAAGGTCACATTCTCACAAGCAAAAGCTGGAGCAACTCAGCTGCATATCAGGCTGCTGAGCAGTATTGTGGACACTCTGTGCCAGAACTAATGTGTCATTTTCCTGCACCAGTTTCACGTTTTCTTCTTAGCTCTAGAGTAAATAGATACACGCTGCTGTGGAGATCCCTGTGCCAAGCAATTCCTATACTGACTTTCTGTGGCTTTTTCAGTAAGTGCAAGAATTATTTTATATCTACATGTGGAAATATGTTAGCCTAAATTTATATTTTAGGGATCAGTCTGTGATTTGGCACTGACACCCAGATTCACACATTAGCAAGTGAGTCCTCTTTTAGCGATGCTCAGAGCATCTGAAAATGTGGTTTACTAACCTGAACCTGGGTGAGGCTCAGGTTATTTCTTGTGCTTATTCCTACCAAATTTTCCGACTTAGAAGAACCACAAAAGAAATAGTAAATTGGTGAATTCACATCACAGAGGGGAAATGACATTTGTTCAAAATCTCTTTTTCCTCGAGGATAATCTAGACTATTGCCTTGTTCACAGTGAAAGAAAAAGAAGGAAAAACCCTTCAGCCTGAAGAAACAAGCTCCAAATGCAATCCACCAGATTTGTGACAGAGTGCCTACAGAAATTTCTGAAGTTTATCACATATCACATGAGGGTTATCACATATTCAGCAGAATCCCCAAAGTTCCACTATTATACTGGGTTTTATAATTAAACATAGTTATTCAGGGCACCAATAGAATCTGAGAGAAACTTCAGAAGAGCCTGCACAAGTCAGTTGAATAGACAAATACAATGGAAACAAATTCAGTAATAACAAACAAAACCAAGTATATTGGAGAAAAAAAACTTCACCGGTAGGAGTCTTAAAATGTTTTAAATTAATGTTATCAGTTCTTAAGGAAACTAGCCTGTCACTACAGCCCCGTGAAGACCTTTAGTCAGTGAACAGTGCTCTAAGGAAAAGCAAGGGAAACGGTGAAGTTTGTTTGTGAATGGAATATGTAATAAAAATATTGCAGTCCTTCTGTAGTTGTGCACATCCAGCTGGAATTTTGCATGCCATTACCAGGCACTGTATCTGGAAAAAAAAGTGGAATTATTTCCTAACAAGCTAAGGAAAAGGCAAGAAGAATTATGAAAAAGAGAGACTGAAAAGACAGGAGTGCCTCTTTTCCATGGAAAACTGGTAATAACATGCATAAAGCATAGATCCTGGAAACTTGTTCATCCTGCCTCATAATTCAAGAACACAGAACCGAATAAAAGGCAAGAAACTGAATATCAAACAAACTATTTTCTCATTCGAACTGCAAATACACTATGACCTATGTTAGCAAGACATGGCCATTTCTTCGACTCTACAGAGTAAATGGAATACTGCTAATTGATCTTAACACACTCTGACTGCCAGAGAAATCTTCTTGCTTCTGTGGTTTAGTCCGCCTCTAACAGTCTCACCATCTAGAGGTGACTTCACACTGACCTACTGCCAGCTTCCCACCCTTCCCCTAATTCAACTGATACTGACAACAGAGAAGTTATCTGCTATACAGATCACTGCTGCTCTCAAGTAATCCCTACGATCCTACCAACTAGCAGAAGTTTGGCATTATTGTCCTGTACCTATTCCTTGGCATTCTTGGCATTACACTGACCTCTAGTGGGGAACAGGAGAAAAATGCAGAGAAATGAGGCAGACAAAAAGACAAGAATATCACACCTTGCAGCTTTGGTGCAAGTCCAGAGAGGGCATGCAGAAAGCCTGGTATTGAAAGTGCCCCAAATCACTCCAGACAACAGGGCAGGAGCATTATCACACTAATGACTCACCTCTCACAAAGCAGTTCGAAGATATTTTAGCTTCTACTCACAACGCTCCCTTGAGATATTTTCTCAGCTTGTGTTAGGATTTCCTGTAATATCACTATATAGTGTACAGCAGACACTTTATGAGAAAAAGAAAGGAAATAGATGGAGCTGCAGGCTTTCTGTCCAACATACATCCTACCCTAAAGTGTGTATGTTGAATTCTAGCCTTTCTTGACTCTACTAAGTTTATATTCAACCATTTTTGTTCATTTTGTTTTCTTCTATTGTTCCTTTTAATCATGCCGAAAGTCAAATCACTTACTTTTAGGAGTCCTGGTAGTTTCAGCAACCATGTTGCATGCTGCCACAAATATTGGTACTGACAAAACTCATCGAGTAGATAACTGATGCTGGGAACAGGAATAAGAGGCCACAAGCCAGGAAGAGCTGGATCTGGTTTTCTTGTGGGAGAAAGAACAACAGGGAACTACACCCTTATAAGTTGGGGTTGGAATTCACCCAGGAAAACTAAGCACACATCCAAAGTGAACCAAACCAAGCTGTTTATTACAGATTCAGTTTTTGACTGCTTATTAGTGTCCTGGGTAATGACTACTGAATGCGATGAGCAGCCAGACCTGTTTGTACTGCACTGCCCTTGCAAACTGACACTGAATACTGAGTTTAGTCAGATTATTAACTTCACTCTCCCTTGCATGTAGTGGCAAATTTATCTATCATAAGAAACTATAATAGTTTGACATGACATTTTGGGAGGAGGATGGTGTCTCATCTGAGGATGTCACTTCCCAGCTGTTGAATTATACTTTGAAAATAAGAAATAAGAGTGAATTAAGATATTATTGCTGCTTTGTGGTACTTTCTAGGACTAAAGTCCTAAAGCCAATGCCATCAAAAGCCTAAATTGGTTCTTTCAGTGCTAACCTGTCAAATATTCTCAGGTCTTATAAAATACTTCAGTAATAAGGAAAGGTCTTTGATGCATACTCAGGAAGTGCTCAATAGTATTTAAACAGAAAGGGAAAACCTCAGTTTAAGAAGCTGGTAAGACTCACTCTGGTGCTGTGTTCTAAGAAGCCCATGAAGCTGGGAAACAATTCCTGTCCACAACTACCTCATCACTGGAAGGCTGCAGTGCCAGTCACAAGCTGACTTTATGGATTTAAAATAAATATGTGAGGGAGTATACACCAGTGAGTGTAGACATTACCATCATTCCCTGCTATACTTCCTTCATTTGGCAGGGTGGATTCTGGCTAGCCAGATTATGATGATTTTACACAAAAACTTTCAAGGACTTAGTATTTCTCTAGTCCTTTGACAAATTTGGCTGATGCCAGCTTTAAAAATATTGCACACTGACAAAGCAAAATCATTTGAGTTACTAAACCATTAATTGTATCTTTAGGAAACCAAACAGAAAATACTATCAATTAACTTCAAAGCCAAAAATGTTGAGTGTCTCAAGTCTTTCACTAGGTAGGTAAGTTTTTCCATCTTAAACCACTGGAGGGTCCGGTTCTCCCCTTGTGCCCTGTGACTAAGCTGACAGACTGGAATACCTCAGCCATCACATGCTACAAGTCAGTGGCTTAGCTCAGATTCTCCATAAAAGGCCATGAAAGCTACAACTGGGCTTGTATCAGTGCAGTTAATTTACTTCTGCTAACTATGAAGCATGTACAGTAATCTGTAGCAGACTAACAAGACAGACTGCTGGGATAGTAATGTCTTAACCTGCCAAAGCACAAGTCACAAGAACCTTCTGTTAAAGATCCTTGTTACTTCAATGTGGCAGCAAACTATCTATTTCCATCTCAAGAGGATATTTTTATCCACTGGATAACTAAGAGTTAGTGTTAATTTTGCCCTCAATTTAGCATGTTCTGATTTCATAAGTACAATTACAACAAATAAAATGTTCACAAGTTCATAGATTAGTAATTCAGATTCACTGTGATCATCTAGAATAGAGGCCACAGAGTGCCTGATTTGAACTCATTCATTTTCAAATTATACTGCCACTTTCAAAAAAATCCTATCACTGATTTTACTATGTCAATCAGATTTAAACTGTAATTAATATATATATGTATATATATATCAATGCAGAATCACTTCCTGTACTTTGCAAATTTTTCCACTTATTATTTTCACTGTCTTGTAAGCAGAGGAACCACAGAATTTGTGACCAATGTCACTAACCCATATCTATCACAAATTTTGTCACTTTTCTTACAGTATCTGATTGTATCAGCAAATTTGTCCCCAGTGACCCCAAGCTGACAGGCCTGAAGGAAGGGATGCCACTCAGAAGGACCTTGGCAGTCTTGAGGTGTGAAACCATGTCAATCTCCTAAAGTTCAACAAGATGAAGTATAAAGCCCTGGACCTGGCACATTCTGTGATTCTGCGGTTCAGTAACAACTTCTGGGTACCTCTGAAATAACCAAGTTTTTCATATAATCAGTGTTATATAGATAGAATGTTTTGTTTTGTTGCTATATGAGCTCTCCTGTATGCCCAAGCACAAATAAGAAATGTCAGAAACATGAAGTTTTTTCTTCACTATACTGCCCTCTTATGTAATTGAAATCTGGACTAGTTCCATTTGACTTAAACTTCTGTCCAGGCAGCTGTTCCTGAGGCTCAAATCAACATTCTACTGTATCAGTAACATAGAGTAACAGATCTCCATCAATTTAATAGCTTGACTGTCAGCAACAATCTGATCAATGTCCTCTGCAAGACCAACCACTTCTGTATTTTAAGTATTTGTTTTCTTAAAGTGCTGACCTTTATGCATGCGTAAATGAGGCTTGAGTCAATGCTTGAGACTGGCTTCTTTATGCAGACAACAGAATTTGAATCTACTGAACCTACTGAAAGCGAATCTGCTTAAATTAATGTTAATAATATTTGTTAGTTCTACTATAAATGGAGCACTAACACACCCTGGTCTAGAGATATGCCTAAGCATAATGATACATAAATTTGTTTCTGTAAAGCAAGCAGAGACTAAATTACCAGAAGAAGAATTCTGCACGTTTACCCTTCTCCAGAAGCTGTGAGTGGTGCCATTTACTTAACTCTTAGCTTTTTCTTTCAGTTCTTTTTTCCCCAACTATCAAGGGTGCGATGAATCATGCCTCTTCTGTAACACTGGGACATAAGGCAGCCCTTTCATGACCTCCTCTAGTTCAGCTGTCACACATCAGGCCATCCTTCAAAAGTGACTTGGCAACTGTAACTTCTGAACACCAGATGCATCCACTCTCTCCGCGACTCCCAGGTAAGGAGAAGCTAGAAGCAAGCAGGCCACAACAGCTCTAAGAAGCAGAGCAAGAAAGGCAGATAAGAGAGCCTTAACGGTCTCAGATTTCTTTACCACTGGTATTTGCCTCACTCTGCTTTTCGGTAGACATAGTCTTAGGTTATCCTCCCACTGTGTGTAACTGGATGATCTCCCACCATGTGGGTGAATCCTATACAGAGTATTGCTCTGGGGGTCTCACATCTGCCACAGGGAAGCTTAATGAGTGAGGTCCTCAAGCATGAGAATCATTTTCTGTTACACCGTATCTGTACCATTAGGAGACTGGCCTTGTCAAGCCATAATGGTGAAGGCCTCCTAGCACACTCAGCTTGCTGGCAGCTCCCTTGCCACAGGAGAACAATTACACTGGTCAGTCTACCACAGCAGCCCCAAAGGTCGGTGCTTCAGCAGTGCTGCAACACAGAAGCAGATGTACACCACCACTACCATCACCCCAGGCAAGGAGCACCAACCTCCCGCAGCGTATGACAACATGGACTGTAGGACCGATGCACCCTCAGCAACTTTGCAGATGACATTAAATTATGTGGTTCAGTTGATAGAGTGGAGGGAAGGATGGGATCCAGAGGGACTTTGACACTGATGAGGTGAGCCAATGCCAACCTCATGAAGTTCAACCAAGCCAAGTGCAGGGTCCTACACCAGCACTGGAGCAATCCCAGGCACAGCTACAGGTTGGGCAGAGAAGAGATGCAGAGCAGCCCTGTGGAGAAGGACTTGGGGGTGCTAGTCGATGAGAAAATGAGCATGAGCTGGCATTAGTGTGTGCTCACAGCACAGAAACCAACCATGCCCGGGGCTGTATCAAAAGGAGTGTGACTAGCAGGTCGAAGGAGGTGATCCTGCCCCTCTGCTCTCATGAGACCTCCCTTGGAGTACTGTGTGCAGTTCTGGTGTTCTCAACATGAAAAGGACATGGAGCTGTTGGAGCAAGTCCAGAAGAGGGCCATGAGGATGTTAAGGGGACTGGAGCACTTCCCATACAAAGACAGGCTGAGAAAGTTGGGACTATTCAGCCTGGAGAAAAGAAGTCTGCATGGAGACCTCATAGCAGCCTTCCTACCTGAAGGGAGCCTAGAAGGATAATGGGCAGGGATCCTTTATCTGGGGCTGTAGCGATAGGACAAAGTGTAATGGATTCAAAAAAAAAAAAAAATATCAGTGGAAATTGTGTGGTTGAGCAGTTACATAGTAGATTTTATGCTTCGTATTTTAATATGAAGAAATTGACAGCTACTGAAAGAGGAAAACCTAAAATGATAGCAGCCATTTCTAGCATTGTTTAACTGCCTGTCCATCATGAGTTCTTATGTCTGTGCTGCAAGTTAATTAGTATCTAACATAAGAACCCACCATTTCTCCTGCAGTGGCCTCTGAGTTCTCTGTTGCAAAAAGATAGCTACAGCTTCAGAATACTCCAATGCAGGAAAGATAAAAATCTTCTTTAATGGGGAAAAAATGTGTTTTGCCTTTGTACATTTTCCTTTTTGTTGTTTACATCTGGTGTCAAGAATGTATAAAGAGAATTCTTCTGTAGGACTATTCAGTGTTGGATAACAGTGTATTCTACTCTTTTGCTGTACTGTCATGGGTTCAGCAGTAGCAGTCATTTTTCTCCTTCTCGGTAGCTGGTGCAGTGCTGTGTTTTTGACTTTCA
>JAOEHY010013135.1:5572-22464 GCA_025447955.1 Psilopsiagon aurifrons | reverse complement strand
ATGAGACTCAGAAAGTCCTTGGCCAGACCAAAATGTACTAAACAGTAACCAAAACATTGGTGTTATCAACACTGTTCACAAGCCGAAAGTCAAAAAAAAAAAAAAAAGACACAGCTCCACACTGGCTACCAAGAAGGAGAAAAACAACTGCTACTGCCAAACCCAGGACACCTGCTATAGCAAACCAGAATCAATTTAATGTTTTATATCATGAAAGTATATGTACTTCTTTCTCTGCTTTGTTTCTGTTATAAAAAAACAACTAAAACATCAACATATATAATTTTTAAATTGTTATGTGAGAACATATTCTTTTCCACGTTATATATCTCTAGATATTATTTTTGCCAGAACTGAAGTTTAAATGGTGGACATTTACCATTACAACCATTGACTGTCACTCCACATTCATATGTAATCTGCCCTGAAGAGGTTACCAACTTCCACTCCTGGAATGCATATGAATGAATCAACAAACAAACAAAAGCAAGAGCTCTCTGGTAAGTGAAAATGCAGAGACCTTCTGTATCCATTGGGACATTTTGATTGATCTATACATTAAATTCATTCAGTGAAAGTAATGATTTCAAGAGGCTTTTAAGAAAGTCTACCTGGAGTGGAGGAAAATACAAAGTATTCCACAGACATCTTCCATTTAGTTCATATTAGAGGCAAAAAGATTCATTAGACAACTTCATTTCCATTCAGGTGTATGAAACTGCAAACAGAGAGATACCATATACCCAGATCATTCCACAAACTGACCACTAATTAAATCACTTCTCACAGGTAAGGCAAAAAATATCCTTCAAATACAGGGGAAATTAGGAATTTGACAATGAAAGTTGCAACATGATGTGCTCCATCTATTCCAAAAGCTATGCCTTTGAGACCTACCTACAAAAAGTTCCAATTAAGGTAGTTGACACACTAACCTATGTAAAAAATTTTCAAACAAACAACAAACCACCAAACAAAACACAACACCTGGAGATATAGCAAACTTGGTCTAAAGTTTATGCTCTATTTGTCTGAATAACAACTTTCGTAGTTGCAATCAGGAGAAGTGAGGCACCACTTGAATGTGATTACCTTCTTCGTACACCTCTGCCCCGCTCCCCCCCCCAAAAAAATACAAGTAATAAGAAAGTAAATGGGAAGGAGCCAGCACTGAAGAAACAATATACATCATCAAGACACTAGCAGATACCAACACTGGACAAGCAACACCATTAGGGACAAACTTCTCTGTATGAGTTTCTCAATTGCTACCAGCTAGCATGTTTATCGCTTAAAAACTTTCAGCCTTTCTGTCGTAGCCACAATAAAACTATTTTGTACCCCTCAGCATCACATCTGAGCCAAAAACACCCTAGGAACAGAAATATTCATTATAAAATCAAAATGACACTGATTTGGCAAAAATTCAGTTAAAAAAAGCTGTTAGTAGAGGATGGCTTAGGCTCACCAATTAAGATCAATTTTGACAGTGTGACAGAATGATAATCAGTCTAATGGCTTTTATGGATTTCAATCTTTCACAGACTGGCTTAAAATTATAATTCTGCTTTTAAATACAAGGTCTTGCAAGGGCCTTGTTGCATAGGCATGCCAGAGAACACCTGAATTCTCATTCAGAATTGTGTTATGGGTAATATGTTTAAATAATATACACAGAAAATCTACATGTAGCTGGTGTGATAGTTTGAGTTACTGGAGTCACTCAGTGTAACTACATTAAATGGGGATTGCCTTTCACCAGTGTTATCTAAAGAGAAAGTTTTCCAACACATCTCAAACATTTGAGCTACTCAACATTTTAGTTGCAGAATCTGTAATTTTTTCAGCTTTGAGTATTTCATTTGGCATTCGTCTCACTTCACAAGTGTCAGAATCCCCTTCTCGTGGTTTTCTTCTCAGCTGCCTGTCAGTTTGAGGTACTTAGCTGAAACCAGCGTGGTTTCACTCTCCTTAAACATTTGCAAACTGGAGACAAATACTCCCTCATCAGGTGTTACAGATGTCATCTGCTGATGCTTAAATTTAACAAGGATGTACTACACAGTAGTGCTTTTGATCCACTCCATCCCTATCAACATTTCTCAAAGCGTTGGACATTACTTGGAGTCCTTTCTGCAGTTTCTCAGGTATCATAGTGTTTCTCCTCACATGGCCTTGAATCCGCTGTTGGGGTACATACAGCAGGATAGCTACATATAGAAGCAGAACTGAAACCAACAATTCACCTTCTCTGCTGATCACTCCATTCTTAGCCCTTTGTCATTTTCTATTGACCATGTCTCTTGTGAAAACTTCTGTGGTAGGTGTACTTGGTATGTTTGTAAAGAGAAAGAAAAGGCACAACTGATTCAGTTTTTGTGCCCAGGGGATATTGTAGCAGGTGCACAGATATAATTGCTAGTCAATGACAGGGCACAAGCAGGAGGCCAGAGAAGTGCTGATTCAAGCATACCCTTTAACCATTCCTTCATATTTGAAGATATGTCTGACAGTTGTTGTAAGTGTGAAAATACAGTTAAGAACAAATAATGAAACACTAGTAAAATGTCGGGAAGTGAATACTGCTTACTGTGTGTATAGCACAAGAGAATGCTTATCATGGAAACACTGAAAACCAGCCAACCCTAAAGCACCTAAGAAACAATATGCAAAACAAGGAAATTAACCAAACCATCTCTAATATCTACAGAAATAACAGGTCAGCATATGGTCCAAGAGTTTGGCATTTTGGGGCATACTGATACTTGCTACCCTAATGGACAGACACAGACAACTACAACAAATGCAAAATTGCTTCTAAGACTGGCTAGACTCAAACAACCTCTTCTGAAGATCAATGTTTCCAGATGCAGCAAGGTTCAATGTCTCATTACAACATGACCAACAACCTCAAATACTCTGCAAGTCTTTCAAGAAGAGAAATTGCAACTAAATAAGCCAAATACTAAACCCTTGCAAAATGTCATCTGATGGCACAGTCTGAATATGACACAAAGCTGGTTTATGATAGAGTTCAGCTTGATTCAAGCATCTGATCTCAGTGTGACTGATCTACATTTTAGGAGCTACATATCAGTTGACTTCAGTAAATTTATGACGCATCAGAATCAATTAACATTTTTCCCCTCTTTTAAAGCAGTGTTTTTCAACTGCTTAGAAACTTGTATTTTCAAAATTGTATTTGTTTTGCCCCATCACTGAAGATTTGCTGCTTTAAAACTACCAAATCTGAACAGAATAGAATGTTTGGCTACCCAGTTGTAAGAGGGTTTGTATGCTTCTTCATGCTGTATGTATAGCTAGTCAGAAATTCAATATTTTAGCCTGAACAATGGTTAACAAGAGTACCAACATATGCAAAGCATATTTTCAATATTTGAAATAGTTTTCTGAAATTATTAAATCACATAAGAGTTACCCTATAAGAACGATTATGTTAACTACTGAAAATGGAAAAATAAATTCTAATGTGCATGACAGATCTAAGCAGAAAATAAGAGAAATCCTCAGAATTCTTCTACTGCTATAGCCTTCTTTTTGATGTAAGAATTACCCCTTTTTCCCCAATACTGCCTATTATCCATGTTCAACCATTGTTAAATGTTTTCACTGACTAAATCTAGCTAACGCTATGCTTCTTACTGTTATGATCAACTGGATATTTTACTTCAAATAACCTGAGATGAGAAAATAATGAAGTTCAGTGCCATACTGTAAATCCCAGATAAGAATTACTGTTGTGATAGGGAAGAAGCTTTATGTATCTTGACAATCAGAATAAGCTGCAGTGTACTCATAGCCAGAATCTACTTTTGTTTTCCCCCTTTTTCTCCTTCTTTCCCACCTCAATTACTGGTCGTGTTAATAGGTTTTGAAACTTACCTTTTTCCTGCTATACACTTGAAGAATATTAACAGCAAAGAGGAGTCAGATTTCTTGAGATTAAGTTAATTTTGTACTATTTAAAAGCAAAGTGTTACTAGAAAACAGTCTCTCTGATGTTTTGGCTGTGTTTAATGTAGTAATTCAAATAATGACTTTTCTGCTGTGGTATGCTAGACCACAGCTCTGGTTAGTATTCATCGACAGCACTAGAGATGATTCTTTGAATGAAATTTAATCACTAAATTCAGTTACAAACAGATGATGTATAAAAGAACATAGAGGCATTAATCTTTAATTTTGCAGTGGTTGTGCCAATTTGCAATAAAACAATCATTGCATAAAAAAACACGCAATATATGCTTGAACATATCAAGACAGTGAAACTGCTCAGGAAATCCAAATGAAACTGTACCAACCCAATGTCTGCTTAAACCTCTTGCAGTAAATGAAGAACTAATATGGGGTATATCCTGCTTGGCTTTTGTGTAAAGTGCACAAGGCAATACAACCACTAAACCTAACTTATTTACTGGTGTCCAACAAATCCCCCAAGATGATGAAGAACAGGACCCCATCCTCTCATATGGTATTCTGAAGCACAAACTAGCCATGCAGGCTTACAGTACTATATTCTGATTTCCTGACAGCATATTGAACATAGAATCATAGAATGGTTTGGGTTGGAAAGGACCTTAAGATCATCCAGTTACAACCCCGCTGCCATGTGGGGTTGTCACACATTTTGACAAATTTGCAAATATAACTTCTTTTGGAGTTTTTTCTCTCTGCCTTTGCCTTTTGGAAAATACTTCATACATTCTTCAGAAAAAGAAGACCTCCATTGCAACAGTACAACATTTTACTCACAGATTTGGTATTTGTTGAAATAGGATAATATTTTGCAAGTCTTGACAATCAAGTACCAGTCTCCATTTTGCTTAATTGAGAGTAAAATCAAAGGTCACAGAAGGCCCAAAATTACCTTATCAAGAAGAGGTGAAGCAGAGAAATAAAACCTAACCTCATGCTGTGCACCTTTAACTTTTTTTTTTTTTTTTTAATCTAAACAAATCAGAGTTTTATTTAATTATATTTGACTGGCCTTGTGGCTGGAAAAAAGAGAAATTAATACTAGGGAAAAAGACAAAGTGACAGGAAGGAAATGAGAATGCTTTTGTAAACTAACAAATTCGGATACTTTCAAACCAAAACAGCAGATCTCTGTTCATTTTTCTGTCTTCCCACTTTCATTTTTCTGCCTTCCCACTCACCCTGAAGTGCATTAGGGGAAAAGGCCACACCTCGGTACTATGTCTAAACTATCTGTCCAGAGACATATTGAAAGATTCCCTTTCCTAGGACACAGGAAGTAGTCTTCTAAAAGGACAAATCATCATCAGGAAGGAAACAACAAAGTGATCAGGCAACTGCTGGAGTTTTATAAAAGCAGCATCAGAAAATACCTATAGAAGATTTAAAAAAACACCAACTGAACAGAAAACCAACAAGCAGCAAACATAGATGTCTTAAACAAGCATTTGATAAACTAGGAATATTAGGGCCCTCCACCTTTTTCTGCCTCCCCAGCACTGCCTAAATCACCTTTGGCAAATGATTTTACCATTCAGTTTTTACCTGATAGATCTTCTTGCTTGTACAATCCATTTTAGAAACATAACTTGCTTTCTTTTCTGAGATTTCATTTCCTTCCATCTCAGAACTTGATGAAATCTATTTGTTAGTTCTTCATCTTGCAGTGAAAGCTGACAGCAAGTATCAGACAAAATGTAGCTGTCCCATATGAAGTAATTCATTTTTGTCAAAGATTAGACATTATTTTTTTTCCTTAACATAACATGACTGATACTGTTCTGCAAGATCCAAGAGGGGTAATTTAACCATTTCAGTACTAAGAGAGCTTTAGGACCAGCTCTTCTTTAATCACATAGCCTGCTGGATGAAAGTGGGTAACTGAGACAGAAGACACTGGAAAAGCTGTTAATTTCTTTCTATTTCATTTGAGGCTTTGACTCACCAAGTATTTTTTACCATACAATATTCTGTAAAATAGCAGTATTATGAAATACACGTTTGATCAACTCAAACCAGCTGAAACTTCTTTTCCGCTCTATGCAGCAGACAGAACTCTTAGGGCATGTTAAACTCACTTTATATTTGCAGTTATCCACTACCATAGTGATTTTTTTTTCAAATTCAAATACAGTTCCTTTGCAACATTCCATTAATGTTAATAAGGGCAAAATTCATCCATCAAAAAAACAGCCAAAGAGAAAACATGTGGGCTCAACATCCAGCCCCCTAACAATGAATAGAGGGAAGGGAGGAAAGAGAAAAAATCTGCTCTGAGGTGTAACCCAGCTCCCCTAAAGCACAAACCTACAGCAGGACAAGGCTACTCGTGCCCCAGGAATGTCCTTCCCAGAGGGTGGCTGACAGGACCCTGTGCTGCCCAGACCTTTGGAGATGAATCTCTCCCAGACTTCTTCACTGCACCAAGGCCTGAAAGCTCAGCCCCAGGTTGGCAGCAGCTATCTGCCCCGCGGGCTGCAAACACTTCATGCTTTTTGAAATGGATAAACTTCCCCAGCACTCCTCAGCAAAGCAAAGGTCTGGTGATGAAATCTGCTGAGCAAGCCATATGACCAAGCATAGCATATTACGTAATCAGCAATACTGAATCAATTTGTATTTTACAAATGGACGCTGAGAATAATAAAACAGATGTGAAAAGCTGAAAGTTTTCCCATTGAGATAGATGAACTGGAGAACAAAACATTTTGTCGCTGGCATCTGATGTTTTCCTCAAGAAATAGAGCTTGATGCCAAAAATACTCTGGAATCAGCTTTTGAAAGGTTAATTTGATTCTCCATAAGCATTTCAATTACAGGAATGAGACATTATGAGTGAGACATTATCCTATTTAATATGTATCTTGACACATCCTACTTGCTTCAGATTTTCTCTGCCACAAGATTTTTCTTGTTTAGATAAGCATTATTAATTGTAACGTCTTCTGACAACTTCATGCTTGCAACTTAGATCACCTCTGAAGGCAAAGGGCTACTCTAATCAACATCTAGAACTGAAGTTGTTTATGCCTTCCATCAGCCACAGGAAACCTGCCCTGTTCAAGGCACCACAGTATCTCAGAAGTTAACTATGTTCTGTGTTTCTCACACCAAACCATAAATCTGAATGCTGCAAGATGAAGTTGTGCTTGAAGACCCAAGATATCCTCTGAGTAGCCATGAACTATACACTGAGATGCCCAACCTTGTTAACTACACAGGATTAGTCATGCAGAAATTCTGGTAAGTAGTACACCCTCTGGGTTTCATTTTGGTTTTAAATCACATGGAATTAGATGTAGTTAAATAAGCTATTTTAAGTTAAGTAAGATTCTGAGATCGGAATTATTTTGTGTTTTGAAAAATCAGGTTTTTTTCTGAAAAAATTGTTTTATCAAGACCAGAATATTTTGGAAGAGTATTCCAAGTTTTCCTTAGTCTGAATTAGTACGTGCAAGTGTTTCAGCAAGGTAAAAACATTCAGTTTGAATTTCATTATGTCGCTTATACCTATATAACAGAATATGGTAAAAGTAGAGTAGTTTTAATAAGTTCCACTTCAAACTAAAAAACAATCCTGAGACATTAAACATCAGTGACAGATAAATGAAAGGGAATGGAAATAATTTTGTTAATAAAGAAATGGTGCACCACTCTTTTTGGAAAAGTTACTGTGTCATTGAACAGACTGCACTGGGGTTTGGGGGATATTTCATAGCTGTAAGGTTCATTTTTAATTTTGCTGCTGAACTCAAGAAGGGCAAAATTTCACCCAGTGTCTACCATTCCTGAGGAACAGTGTTTGTTAGAGACAATAAACTGATACATAAATATACAGGGGGTTTTACTCAGTAACTGTATTTTTGCTCTATGTGGTTTTGGTTCTGTGGGAATTTTGTGTGTGTGATTCTGAAAAAACGTGATTAACATACAAGATGAATTTCCTCAGACTTTTCAAATTCGATTTGAACAACATTTGCCAATACTGAACAGACTGACATGATGACTGTGTGTTTCACAAATCTACAGCAGTGAGTCTAAATCAGTATTCATTCATATAAATGGTAATAGTTCTGTTGGTTTTTAACAGAAGTAGAATTATATCTGCGCTAACAGAATCCAAGAAATCATGTTTATTGGAAAAAAAATCTTGTGAATTTTATAGCGTTTTTCATAAGTGACTAAAATGGATGAATGAATAATAGATTGAATAAGTACACCAGCAAGCAGACACAAGGTGCTTAAAAAAGAACAGGAAAGACCTGCTGGAACTATGACATCTGAGGTGGCCGTTTGTAAATGATCAAAGTATTTCCAAGAAACTGTAATCTTTTAAATGGAAATAACAGTTTTCCTTTATCTTAAATTTTACCTTAACACAGAATTGAAAAGTTTTGTTTTCTTTCTTAAATAAGGGTATGTTGTAATTTTAATCCAATCTAGAACTCCCTCTGTTCTCCTTATTCACTCCACCTCCTAGTGCTAATCCTAATCAGAGCCACAAGTCGTATCCCTGTGGGCATTAAAAGGAAATGTTCCCAAGTTTTCAGGATTTGTAACTTCAATTATTTTTGCAATTATTTGCTAAATTTTGTTTCTGATTTTGTTCTAAAATTCCAGTTACAGTTTCTGATCAATTATTTGATGCAATTCAAAATGTCAAATCTTAATTTGAGCCTTATGCAACATTATGTTTTATGAGTGCTCTAAGGATTGCATATTGGTAGGAATTTCTCAAAAAAACAAGAAAGTCTTCCCCTGAGATTTAAATCACTTGGCAATTTTCGCAAAACCATTTAATTAGTAAAATTATCAAGGGAATACTCTGTACTACTGAAATATTTTGCAAGTTTTTGGTTTTCTACCAGCAATGTTTCCCTCTGTATTCCTGAAAGTTAGATCTGATTAAGTTATTGAAAACAACAATGGATCATCCCTTAAGCGATGTAGATAAAGTTGTAGTCATTTTGAAATTTGCAGATTGCAGAAAGCTTCTCGAGCACGTCATTCAAATTAATCAAGTATTGCCAACTGGATGTGGCAGAAGAGTTTGTGTGTTTCTCTATTCAGTCATCCTGGTCCAATTGGTCATTTCTGTAATCCAAACAGTGAATTGTTTTATTTTTTTATAACTTTTGCTCCTGAAACACATTTGAAATATCATATAACCACTCAACTGCAGCAGCCGCTCACATCCAAACAGGTTTGAGAATAGCAAAAACTTATTGCACAACGAGGTGCCTTTATTGATTGCATTATTACCTGTGTTTTAAAGAAGACCTTTAACATGAATTCTGAATAAGTAGCAGCAGCTGATAAGAGCAACAATCAGGAGTCAATGACAGAAGCTGCAAGCCAAGATAGAGGCACAGGGCTTCCATGTCCAAATCTATGTTGGAACCTCACACTCACAGTTTGTCTGCAATTGTCACCTACATAAACGCAATTTGGAAAAGACATTGCAAAGATAAGGTTAACGAAATTTTCCTAAAAACAACTCCTAAGGGATTCTCTGCTAGTGGAAGCGCTTTCTGCTTTAGATCCCAGTTTACTTCAGTTACCAGTCTTACAAGTCTAAGCAGGCTTCTGACAATACAAAGTGTATAAATAATATGCAGCCTTCCTTGAACTTTTACAAATTAGTCACCAGTGAGATTTAAGTGAAAAACCTCAAAATAGCATGATCCAAACAGCAGAACTATTTCTTCCCAAAAGGAAACTTACAAGTGAATAGCAATAGACTAACTGCTTTATATCAAAGTCAGAACAGAACCTCTGTTGACGTTCCCATTTCATTCAAATTGAAAACTGTCTGAGAAGGAAGATACCAGTAGAAAAGACAGAACTGTAGAGTAAAAATAAGCAGTATGGAAACTAACAAGATTACAACGAAATTGGAAGAAATTAATAAGTTTGAAAGAAAACTAAAGAGACAAATATTAATGACCCAGGTCACTCAGATGCTTGTAATGTATTTGTTAAATTTGGTTTCTGTCTGTATTTTAATACAAGGCTTATAATTACTTTTAAAGAGCTGAAAAAAAACCCAAACCCTTTAATTTTCTTATTTTTATATTATGAAGATATTTTATTCACTCTAATAGAACTTTCAAGGGAGATGGCATTTTTTAATTTTGATGCTAAAAAACCCCAATATGATAAAATGGAACATGATGGAATTTAGAGACAGCTGTGTTGAAGCTATAGAGTAGGAAATGCAATAGCATTACTAAAAGACAAATTTAGACTTGTGAACTGAGGGTAAAGTACTTTGTACTAAGCAGCACTTTTTGTTTCTGATCCAGATAACAGAACACATGCCATTGATTCTGGAGTGCTCTCATCATCTCATAGTAGTGTGAGGCTTTCAGTTCTCAGTATTGGTATCAGTTACAACCATCGCTTTTATCTGTAAGTTAAATGGATTCATTTTGCACAAAACCATTTGCACGCATAATTCATCTGCATGCCAGATACAAAACCATGAAGTTCCTTTTCAGTCATACCATGGACATGATACTCTACATTCTTCTCCCTATCACTTTGTAATGAAACAGAATTTTGCCTTCAGGATGTTCCTTGGAACTAGTTTCACATATTCCATGAATACTCCCTTCTTGTCTGAAATGCTGGAAATGTTGAAGCAACACTCATTAGTTAGTTGTCACTTTACCTGAGAGAGGTCAGTGCCTGGCTGTCATCCTATATGCTAAAAAGATCATGAATACATTAGGAGTCACTGTCACCTGAGTTTTAGCAAGTTTATGAAAAGTTAGTTTATGAAAGGCAGATAATAATAAAAAATACAAATGCTCATTGTGGCTGTTTGTAATGCAGAACTTTCATTTTACACAGCATTATCTTCTATATGACTGGATCCTGTTTAAATGGTGTTATATAGAGAGATGTGTGTAAATGTAGCTACAAATGGTTTGTCCCTCTATATTTCATATATCCACAGCCACACATGGAGAGAATGTTATAGAATAGATTGCATTGTGAATAAAAATATGTTCCTGTTTCTATTTATTAAGGAAGGATTATGATCTATGCATTTAGCAGTATCAGATATAATCAATGATCCTGATCTTTCCACCATTCCCTCTGCAGGTCACACAGCATGCCTTTCCTCTAAGTTACTGAACAAAAGACAAAAAATTATTTCATCCATAATTCTATATGCATTGGTATGTGACATATATAAAGTTATCTCAGTTTAGATTACCTTTTAAATTTAAGGTTGCATGTGCTGTTTTGCAACAAGGGAAAAACGATTTTTTCCAGCCTGTCTGGTAGCTTTTTTGGAACTTGAAGGAAAGCTCCATATGAACAGAACTATAATGTTAGCCAACCTGCCAATCAAGTAGCTAATCCTCTACACATCTCTACTGTTAGGAGACAGATACCTGGAAGCTGGTTTGCAGGAGATAAAGAGAAAAGTTGGACAGGAACCAGAAAATGTTCAAAACAAAACCTAGATGCATATGTGCAGATATATTTTCCTAAAAAAAAAAAAAAACTAAACAAAAAAAAACCCCAAAAAAAAACCAAACAGCAAAAAACCCCCAAAAAACAAACCCCTAAAATCCTAAAGTGAACAATATAAAAGAATTTTGACTTCCATGGATTAAACAAAGCTGCATACAGATACTTACTGCTGCCAGTTGCTTCTGAGTAACCTTTGGGTTCAAGGTACAGTACTGCATTGATTAATTTTCAGTCATGCCAGTGACTATGGAAAGCAAATTTAATGCTATGAAATATTTTTATATCCAACTCTTCACTTTTGGATACAATGAAAACATAGTGAATAAGATAAGCAACAAAAACTGTATTATACTATGCAAAACTCACTGGTTATTGAATATAAAGTATTATTTTCTTTTATCCATTGAGAAAGAAAAAAATGTAAGAATCACTGCAACTGTTCTGTCCAATTCTATTATTTTCTGATATGAGGTTCAAGCAGATAAATCGAAATAATTTATTTAGTGCATTTTATCTTGTCCGAATTTATCTTCAGATATTTTTATTAGTCATTTCTGCCATTAAGTCTTGATCTATCACATATACACAGGCTGTTCATAATTAGAATTCGACATTCAAATTTTAAATGTTTTGACCAAAACCATAAGTTATAAGAAATGTTTATACTCAGTGACTCACTTATTATCTTTTAAAAATTAGGGTTATCTTAAAACTGCGTTCATACCTTGTAGTTATGAATGAGAATTTTGCTTTTCGTGAATATACCTGCAATACTTACTTCAAATTGGGTTGCTGTCTTGGTTTAAGCCCCTCACACAGTTCACTCAGTCACTCCCCCCTCTTTCTTTCCCCCCAGCTCCCGGTGGGATGGGGATGAGAATCAACAGAATGCAACTCCCACAGGCTGAGATAAGAACAGTTTAGTAACTAAGGTATAACACAAACCACTGCTGCTGCCACCAATAATAATAATGACAAGGGAAATACTAGAACCTACAACTGCTCACCATCCGATGACTGAGCTGTGAACTGAACTTTTCCAGGTTCCTGAACCCAGTTTTTCCATCCTGGGCATGACGTGCTGTGGTATGGAATACCTCTTTGGCTAGTTTGGGTCAGGTGTCCTGTCTCTGCTTCCTCCCAGCTTCCCCTCCTCCCTGGCAGAGCATAAGACTCAGAAAGTCCTTGGTCAAACCAAACATTCTAAGCTGTAACTGTAAACATTGATGTTATCAGTGCTATTCCCAGGCTGAAAGTCAAAAACACAGAGCTTCACCAGCTACTAAGAAAGAGAAAAATGACTGCTACTGCTGAACCCATGACACTTGCTCACTAAATGTTCCTGCCAGTAAAGTCATTTTCTGGAATACTGTTGGAAAACAAATACAGAAGGGGTGTGAATACAGTTGAAGAGGATTCTTTTGCAAATCAAATGGATGGTGGAGGAGGAGTTGAATTCAATGAATTTGACAAAGACAGTGTCACAATAAACACAAGAACATTTAGCAAGAATAAGCTTTGCAAGACTTTTAACCTCTGTGCTGCAAAAGTATTTATAAGCATAAAGTACCTATCTCCAAGCAGATTTTTATCTATACCAACAGATGTAAAATTAGCCCATTGAGCAGCTTGTAGAGCAGATCACTAGACTAATACTAACATTTGAAGCTGGAATAGAAATGCCTTTTCTGAAGAGAAAAAATTCTCTAATAAATTAATCGTTGTATATAGGATGAGGCAAAGTTACTAATGTCTAATCTTAGGTTATCCTCTATCAAAAAAAAGGCACCAGCTAACTAACATTATTGTCTTGAAGGTGTGGGAAAGAAACCCCTAAAAGCTGTTAATTCTAGGTTAGCTACAACTTTGTATAGATATTTATATTCACACTGTCCTGCTCAGGAGAGCACAGAAAAACAGTCTGTGGCATTTTAAAAAAAAACCAAACAAACAACCAAAAAACCCCAAAACACCAAACCTCCTGAATTAAAAGATAATTGATGGCAGTAGGAAATCGCATCTCTCCAGTTAGGGTCACTTGCCTCAGGAAATAAATCTTTCTTCTGCACAAAGACCATATCATTGCTATCTGTCACTAGCTGCTCATAGCTGACCTTACCTAATCATATCCTTGTGTTAGGCTAAGAATCTGGATTACATTAAGTCATATTCCTGCAAAGGAGGCACAGTTCAGGACTGTCAAATTATATACCCTTACAACATGTTACAGTAATCTGGGCAAGGAACTTTATCTGGGGCTATTTAAAAATGATATCAAAACCCTAACAGGACATTTTAGAATTTATCAAAGCAATAAGAAAAATGTTTCTGGTTTCAGAATTTTTATAGGTCAACCCAGAAAATAAATAATATTGTCACATTTCTCTAATCTTCTCTATGCTCTTCCTGGTTACACTGTAAGTGCATAAAGGACCAAAACTTTACTTGTGTCTTGACCTCCCAAGGTAAAACATTTTTTGTGGGGCTCTCTTAGAATGGTACCTAGCCTCTTGCCAGACCGATGAGCTACTCTCTTTGAGCTAATAGTGAACCCTCCAATTGTAACAGCAATTCTACCGTCAAAAATAATGGTAAATATGAAGTCAGATTGCTTTCAATAAGTATATTAGTGTATTTCTGAACAATTATTCTAGAGAACATACACTTACCCCAAGAGAACACAGATCTGTATTCCTAAGTGTCAGGGTTTAAGCCCAGCCATAAATCAGCCACACAGTCATTCTCTCACTCCCCATTTCGTCCCCCCTCTCCCAGAGAAATGGGGAGGAGAATTGAAAAAATGTAACTCACACGGGTTGAGATAAGAACAGTGCAGTAACTAAGGTATAACACAAACCACTGCTCCACTGCTGCTGCCACCAATAATAATAATGATAAGGGAAATAACAAGGGAAGAGAATACAACCACTCACCACTTGCCAACCGATACCCAGCCCAATCCAGCAGTGATCTAGCCCTTCCAGGTTACTGCCCCCAATTTATATAGTGGGCCTGATGTGCTGTGGTATGCAATACCTCTTTGGTCACTTTGGGTCAGGTGTCCTGTCTCTGCTTCCTCCCGACTTCCCCTTCTCCCTGGCAGAGCATGAGCCTCAGAAAGTCCTTGGTCAGAGTAAACATTACTAAGCAGCAGCTAAAAACATCGGTGTTATCAGCTCTGTTCCCAGGCTAAAAGTCAAAAACACAGCACTGCACCAGCTACTAAGAAGGAGAAAAATGACTGCTACTGCTGAACCCAGGACACTAAGCAATCCTTTTATATACCATAAAGCTTTCATAAGCTCACAGAATTAACAATATTGACAGAAAATGCCAGTTTATGTCTTTGTTTACTAACAAGACCTTCAGCTAGGGAATGTTTTTACCATAATATATAAATTAACCTGCAGTGTTGATCTTTGAATCACTTCATTATACTTCACTTCTCCCCAATACCCCTTCAGCTTCACCTGTTTACAGTTCATGAGAAGCCAAAAATGAAACAATGAAAATATTCCATTGAAGATACAATTGGCAAAGAGAGTTAAGTCATGAAAAACAATATAAAGAGCAAATTACAGCAAAGCAAACAAGTGGTATAATCCAGCAAAGCACATCTGTGTCATCAATAGAAACCTTCTCCTTTATATAATGTTTTCAGATTAAAGCATAAAAGGTGTTGTCTGCCTCAGAATAACTAGGTATATAAAATCCCCTAAACATATTAATCACAGAGAGAAGCAAAGAATCAGACTTTTGGCTGAATACAAGTATATTTGAATTTGTATGTATACATGTTCCTATGTATCCATATACATATGAGTAAGAATTTCTACTAAGTGTGCACATTTGTAAAGGGAGATAGTAAGAGCTGGCTGCTTAATATTGCAAGAACATAAAGACCAGTAAGAATAAAATAATAGAGCTGAATCTCTGTTACAATGTCAATTTATCAAGCCACTGTCTTCAGAAACATCCATATTGCTATTTTAATTGAAATGGAATTAATTGTGAAATACTATCTGTATGATTTACTGGATAAAATATGATTAATCTACTTAGTATTTATTAAACATTGTTAAATCAGAATTTGGAAGATTATTCGATCAGATAAGCAGTTTGAAAAAGAAAGAATAAGATGCAGTTGAAACAGGCTCGGCATCACGGAGCTTCGACTCGGACCGCAACGGGCACGGAGGGAGCCTCAAGCCCTGAACACGACTTGCCCAGGGGCGGGCAGCTCAGCAGACGCGAGCGGCTGACTCACAGGGGGCGGTGCCAGGAGGCGGCACCAGACCTAACTGATTGAAAACCTGCCCCAGAGAGCGCGAGCCAGCAGGGCGGGCTCGAGGGATGGTGGGCACTCGCCGTGTCACCCGGGCTCGGTCTGGGAGCTCTCCTCTGTCTGCCCCGGCGGTGGTCAATGTAGGCACCCAGGCAGAGCCGATGAGAGGGGAGGATGCGGTGCGGAGCTCGGGGCGTAGTGAGTGCCAGCGCTGCTCTGCTGAGGGGAGGGTGCGCGATGGGCGGGGCTGCACTCGGTGCTCCCCGGTAGAGGTCCTCCTGCAGCAGGGGCTGAGCTGCGGGATGCTGTCAATGGGCTGAAAGGTGTCTGGGAGCTGAGAGGAAGCAGCAGTGCTGCCTCAGGACCAGACTGCTCGGAGGCCTCGAGCGTCCACTGTAGCCTGTGCAGGAAAGGAGGCCGCTACCCCAGGAAGGTGGGAAATAGTCACAGAAAAGACCAACAAAAAAAAAAAAGGAGGAAGAGGACAGTAAAAAGCAAGGGGCTTCCTCCTAAATCTGTTGTCCCCACCCAGAACAGCTTTGCGGTCCTGCAGGGGGCTGAGGAGGAGCCACGATCCCACCAGGAACTATCGGCTGAGGCGCTGGAAAAGAAGATCACTACTGGTGCTGCCAGGAAAAAGCAGCGAGTCATAGTGGTGGGGAACTCTAGTCTGAAAGGCACAGAGGTGCCCATCTGTCGACTTGGTCCATTCTCAGGGGAGGTGTGTTGCCTTCCAGGGGCTCAGATCAGGGATGTTGCAGGGAAGCTGCCTGCTCTAGTCGGTCCCACTGACTATTACCTGCTTCTAGTGGCCCATGTGGGTGCTAGCATATAGACAGAGGTAGCCCAGGGAACATAAAGAAGGACCGAAGAGCTCTGGGAGAGGTGGTCAGGGGCTCTGGAGCTCAGATTGTCTTTTCATCAATTCTCCAGGATACAGGGAAGGACCTTAAAAAGCCAAGGAGGATTGGCCAGGTTAATAAATGGTTAGAAGGGGGGTGCTGTAGTCAGGAGTTTGGGTACCTTGAACATGGGACTCAATAAGTCAGGTCTACTGGGGGCTGGTGGAGCTGGTCTGACAAAGAAAGGGAAGAGTGGATTTGGTAGGAGGCTTGCCAGACTG
>JAOEHY010013134.1:0-26808 GCA_025447955.1 Psilopsiagon aurifrons | reverse complement strand
TTTCCTTTCTTCATGTCTTTCTTTCTTTTTCTCTTTCTCTCTCTTTCTCACTTTCTCTCTTTCTCTTCTTTTTTATCTTTCTTTTTCTTTCTTCTCCACTGAATTTATGTAGTTCTGTTTTGTTTTTGATGTGGTGTTGCTCAGTGTTCCCACCTCAACCTCTCCACTCAACAGAAAAGGCTGGAGGGTTTCCTTGTCTTTTTCCTCAGACACAGTCACTCCCTTCTCTGCATCAGCCAGTACCACCTGCTCAGAAGCAGTAGATCTTAGAGGAATAGCAAATATCCCATGGGCAAACTGGTTTTGTTTGTTTATAACACTCAGCCAAGCACATCTTGAAAGGTAGGTGGGCTTCTTCTTAAAATGGCTTTAAAGCCAAGACCCTCCAAGATTTCCACAGGGTTTAGTCAAATCACATCTGACTTCCATCCAGCTTTTGTGAATGCAGCTGCCTGCTCTGAAGACATACAGACTTAGGTTGTGCATCATGCAGACAGATGTTAAACCACCAAGGTGTGAAAACAGCAAATGTGAATTAGGAGATGGGTGCAAGAGTGACCTAGGATGGCTGGAGATCTCCAAGGGGAAAGGAAGAGGTGCAGCCACCCATAGAGAGGAAAGCATGGTGACGTGGTATGCATTCACAGCACAGCCTTTGCACTGCTGCCCCACCTGCCTCCTCCTGCATGGAACGTGGTGAACATGGAGCCTGAAGTCAAGAGGGAGAGACATGTTCCCATGAGCCCTCATCACTTGGCACAGCAGCCTGAGTGTCTGTGAGGGCGGGCCAGAGCTCTGCAGGATGATGCAAGAGGGTGAAACTGTTTTTGCTCCTGATACCTGACACTGTCCCCATTATACCTGTAAAATGCACTTCACCCTAAGCAGTTTCAGCTACTGGGTGACTTCTACATTTCAGTGCCAAGCACATCTTTCACCTTTTACTCTTTGTAGACATCTTTTCAGTGACTAGCAAAGTGACCCCAAATGCTGATTTTGAAGCACTTTGGGGAGAATAGGAAAAAAAACAGAAAGATATTTTTATATATTTCAGTATAACTATACCAGATTTACCTCTGAGAGAATTCATACATATGCTTTCTTTTAGACTTCAGTTTTGTAGCTAAGACTTCAGACACTCATTAGACTACACCAGCTGTTTTATCCAGGTTCTTGTCTTGCCCACCAGCCCTAGCATTGCTGGGGTTCTTCTGAACTACTATGGGCCCTGCACAATTTATTCTGTTTACAAATCCGTACGGCACGGGCTATGCTTATTTTATGTGCAGCACTTCAATGATGACAGCAGGAGCTTTGCACTCACAGAGACCATAGCATTCACTGGCAATCCACAAAGCACTATTTTATTTACTTTTTTTAATGTGGTATGGAAAAACTCTTAGGAAAATAGATAATATCAGCGCCTGAGGCCTTTGCCCTAGGTGTCTCAAAGGGAAAGGCACTTAAAAAATGTGCAAAGCAGCAACCCAAACCTCCCAGAGTGCTGAAAAGAAGACTAAATATTCTTAAGGAAATGTTGGATTTATTCCAATTTCTCCAGAAACACTTACCAAACCCACTTCCACATTTTCAGGCACTGGTTCTGGGAACTCAGCATTTAGGTACTTTGAATGAAAACAGCACGGTCAGCTGGACCACCTTACATGAACATTAATTTCCATTCACTGGACCTGAATCTGTTTTCCCTGTGAAAAACCTGGAGCAACTCCACAGGAGCCATTTGGAGTCACACTGCTGTAAAGCCAGAGGAGATTCCAGCCTCTAAGATGCACATCACTTTGCAAACCATGTGCTATTAATTAACCATGAGAAATGACTGCTCATTTAGTTTTCGCCTACGTGAAGATTAAATGTTTCCTAACTCAGCATCAGTCTCAGCTATCCTTCTTCAGATTTGCTCCACAAGGCTATCCACCAAAACCAGGGGAAACGGTGGCTGAGTGTGGACAGCAGAAATGACTGAAGAAGACGCAGCTGTGCTGAACAGAGATGGAATTTTAGGAAAAACCAGCAATATGTCAAAGGAAGAAAACCCATCATCTTTCATCAGTTCTGAGCAGGTCATCTTCAAAGAGAAGCATTCTTGGAAAGTAAAATGGATTATTATTTACATAACCAACCAGCAGCGGAGCAGAGGCATCCACACATGGGGAGGATTTAGATACCTTTAGACAGAAGGGATCCTGATTTCCCACTCCGCTGCTTATCCACCCTTCAGGCCATTATCATTTTATGTCAGTTTCTTGTCTGCTGTCTTTACATACATCTTCTCTGGAATTCTGAGGATGACACTGGAGCATCTTGAGAAATGCAGTCAAGCAGGAGACATGATGTGCAGGATCTTGTAAAAGGCTCATACCTTGGTGTGCTGCTTCTAAGAAAAAGACAGATTTTTTTCTTGGAACCACCCTAAGTAAAAAATTGATGCAAACAACGCAAATGAGGTCTTGTGTGGTTTGGAAGCCATAGCAACTCTCAACCACCACACTGGCCCAATTCCTCCTCTTCTTTGCTCTTGGTCTAGTATATCGAAAGGCCACCACAGATGTTAGTACCACAAATATTCATGTCCTACTGAGAAACTGAACATTTTTTATTTGATGATTTCTGCAAATGAGCATGGCTCTTCACAAAAAAGAGTGGGTACATCAACTTTCTGGGAAAGGTTATCAGCTTTTACAAATGGGCCTCAGTGACAACGTGCTGGTTTCCTAGAAAAATAGCTGCCCCTTTGGTTTGTTTTTTTTTTTTTTTTACTAAACCTCTCTGGCAGGCTGGTATTCCTTTATTCTTTCAGGTGAGGCTATTTCCTGCTTTCTTAAACTGTTCTTACGTGTTAACTTTTTTCTTATTTTCTATGTTAACTTTTTACATATTTTCTATGTTTTCTCCCTGCCTCACTAGGCCCATGTGGCTCTTATCAGAGCTAGCCCTCTGATTGCCTAACAGGCAATGTACCAAATCATCAGATGGCCAAAGGTCACATTATCTCCTGATATTTGCATGCAGCTCTTCAGTCGCTGAACCCAATTGTCTGTGGCAGAATTTGGTTTTAAATGTAAAAGACCAGAAAACACACAGCCATGGAGAAAATAGACCCACGGGAACCAATGCAGTATCTCTGGGAAAATGTAAAAAATATATAAATATGTTGAATCTTAACTAGAATAACTTCCAATGCAAGGAGCAAGGTTTTTCTTATGCAAGCATAGTATAAGCAACTTGGCTTCCCTTGCTTTCTGAGTCTTCTTCATTTCTGAGCTGCTTCTAGAAGCTGAAGGTTAGATTAAGCTTGCTTTTAGCTTTCAAGGAGCTGTAGACCCTTGCAACATGACTACATTCTAGCAAGAAAAGGAGGTAGCAACTGCCATGAGTAGCACCTACAACAAAAGTCTGGAGGCTCAGAAACTGTTAGATGAGACTTAAAAGCAGCCTACTTTAACAGTGCTTCAACTAATACAGGAAAACCTCTATAATTCTATGTGTGCTTGCTGTATGTGGAAAAGTGTTTATTCCTTTAATTAATTTCTCAGGAATTAAACCAGGGAGCTCAAAATCTCCTGGAATCCGGAGAGCAGCACACAACAAGCAAAATCCCTTGAAGTCTATAACTATGTGCTGGGAGAAAATTCCACAGCCCTACATAACATTCTGTTGTTGGTTTTAAGCACTGCTCCCAAAATTTTAGTATTTTCAGTTGCTATTGGCTTTGGTAGGAAACAAGGGTATTCATTATCACCCAGCAGAAGGTTGGCTGAGAGTAAACAGCAGCTACTATGCAACTTGCAACCTTTCTGCAAATAACAAATTCAAGACAAATAATTGTCATGGACCACTTATGTGGAAAGGAAGTTGTCCAACTCTGCAAGCAGCTAGAGCTCCTGCAAGAAGCATGGTAAGAATGTTGCTCGAAGGGTAAGATGATCTATTTATTCAAATCATTATGTCTTGGATCGTACTTTTTGGGTTTGAATTTCTGAATGAGTACAAAAACTCATCTCTGAAAAACGTCTACCACAAAAGGCACAAAACCCTCATAACAATTCTAATCCTCCTGTTTAACATGCGCACCAGAGGGTGCTGTGCTGTGGGTCTGAATAGGAATATTAGCCACCACAAAACTACATTTAGATTGCCAACAGAATATAAAAGGCAAAATGTCTTAATGTAGATTCCTGCCTCCCTTTAGAAGGAAAAACATCATAGTCCTAAACTGCAGCTGAGCAAAAGGGGGGAGAGTGGAGAGGGAGAGGAGAAAAAAGAAAGAGTGAATTATATGATGTGGTGTTTTTACCAACTGTCTAAATAAAGGTTTAGTGAGTCACTGTGGAAAACACAAAATCTTTCTTTATTTTAAGAGCTACAGTTTAAGAGTTTTGTATGAAAAAGCTTCCCTTAGGTTTGTAACTTAAACATTGCCCATCTGCTCCTTCCTCCCTTGTCTGCATTTACAGTAAATCTGAGATTTCCTTTTTCAAAAAATACGTTTTAAAAGATGTACAGATTTGGCCAACAGTTTCTGTAGAGATACAGAGAAGTCTAATGTAAGGTACTAGAATCTAAAATGATGGTTTCCTTTTGGTGCATGCTAGAAGCAGGAAGTTTTCTGCTCTTGGCTCGGTGTTGGCTTCAGGTTCCCCACAGGAGTTTCTAGAAGAGAAGATGACGTGGGAGCTTGAACCCCAATTAGGCAGGGTACCCATTTTCCAAACTTTACAGAGAGAAAAGAAAGGTGGGTCTCCCTGGGATCAGGACCAGAATCCACTAAAGCCAATGGGAAGATCCTGGACGTCTATGCAGCCAGCCATATAGTGGAGTAATATCCTCTAATTAGGAGGTATCGCCTATGATCAGGTATCTAGCTTGCTTTTACCATGGCTGAAGAGCAATGCCAGTCCCCTGGCATACATGGTGTGATGCATAGCTCATTAGTTCATGAGTATAATAAGCCTTTTTTTCTTTTAATGTAGTCTCACTGTGAGAAAGAGACTTCAGGTCATGGTTTTGAATTAGATTCATAGTAACTGCACTAAAGACAATTCACTTTTGTCCTGATGGAAAACCAGGTAGAAATGACAATCAGGCCTTTCAGTTCTATCCATGATCATTACAAAACATCACTTCTGGGTGTGTTATTAGGATCTAGCCACACATGATTTTCTGCTTGGAGGCTTACACTTTAAAGTTAACCTGCAAGAAAGGGATTCAAAGGCAGAATACTTCACCAACTCCCAACTTTTATTTCTGTCTCTGACTCCCATTATTAATGAACTCATTCTCTTTCATAAAAACAACTACACAAGGGCTTCTAACCATATCTATAAAACTATTTAATGCTCTTTTCGAAACAAGGCGTCTTGCAGCCATAGTAATTGCAGTTTTACTAGACCTTTAAATGAGAAGCAGATACTTATTAAGTTTTGATATGGTGAGCTGATTAGACAAGTTAAACATAAAGGCACAATTTATGCATACACTATAACCACATGTGCATGTACTGCAGTTCTTACATTGGTGTTTGGCACTCATAGCAATAGGAAATCCTGCTAGGTACACATTTTTATACCACTTACAGGTTACAAGTAGTAAAGCGAAAAATGCTACATTTTACAGGAAAATAATATTCATAAATCTCCAGCAGTGAATTACAGTATAACTCAGAGCTGTCTTTGTTTCGCTGCTGCTATGAATTCAATTCTGTTGCCAGTGCAGAAACAATAAACACAAAGACCAAAGTGGAAACCACTCCCCTTTCATTTGGCAAGGGCTTATATCCAATTTACAGCTGGACTCTGAAAACAGCTTCTGAAACAGTACTAATAACAAAGAAGTTCCCACGAATGATCTTTTGTTTTCTCCTAGTGAACTCAATCAGTCCATTGTGTACAAGTTAAAGATGTCTTCCAATGTCCCACCTGGCTTTCCCAGTTCATCTGTCTGCTCTGTACCTCTCTCAAAGTTAATCGTATTTGTTTGCCTTTTGTCTTACTAGGCAACTCAATGCATTGCGTGTTAAAGAGGTCTCCCTTCTACAGTTCTCACAAGGGGGACACTATGCTGCCTAAACAGTGTTTGAATCCCTCCTAATCTGGCGCAACTGGGCATTACTGTATTTTTGCATGTTGATATGGCTATTTTTATGTGCCAAATTCAGGATCAGTGCTCTGCTCTGTTACAGTGCACTAATTTTCTTACTTCAAGAACCAGTACTGATATCAGTGCAATGATCTCAAATTGATTAATTTGTTGAGATGCATCACCCACATGTAAAATGATTTGTACAACCTATGTTTTGTCTGACTTTGGTTAGTTACAAAATAAGATGTGAAGAAAAAGTTAGCATATTCTTTCACTGTATCCTATTTGTATGGCACATACTGTATGGTGGAGGATTTCTGCTAACATCTTTATATCTGGATTTAAAAGCAACTCAGAAACTGATTCAACAAAGACTTCATACATGCAGAACATTAGGAACCTGAGAGTTTGAACTGCTCATGTGCTTAAGCACCCTGAAGATTCAGGGCCACAGTGAGTGGAAGAGTCAGGAAATACACGAGGAAAAAATATTTATCAAAGGTTAATCATATATTCTGCCTCTGGCATAAGAGGATTACCACAAGAAAATGGAAAGAATTTGTCTCCCCCTGTGCAGTGTTGCACAAAGAGTGGTTTTCATTTAATGCAACAAGCATTGGTTAGTATTAGGCACCAGCTAGAGGATGTGATGAACTAATTGTCTTATCTGGCATCACAGGCCTTACCTGTGATTTATGAGTATGGGTGTGACAGTGCAACTAAACTGTTCTACCTCACAGTGACAACATTGACTAGCTCCAACGCAGCTATTTTTAGCTTGCACTGATATAAGCAAGAAAAGAATGAGGCCTCAATTATACTTAAACACCTGAACTAATTGTGGGTTTTAACCTCCTTCAATTTTTCCAGTAGAGGTTTAGGACCTATACAGTGATTTTAGGTCTCCTGACAACTGGTTTACTTTTCTCCCATATCTTTTAAAGACATTGGAAACAGTTCACAAACCCCAGATGTCCATGGTCTGAGGCTGAAAGAATTTCGCTTTTAAGGGATCAGTAAGACTTTAGAAAAAGCAAGTGAGCTGTCAGGAGCTCATGTGGACAATAAAGACTTTGATTATCCTTATTACAAATATTTTGAATATTATGGCAGCATAAGAAAATTCCTTCTGAACAGAAAGCAGGAGCCACTATCTTGAAATAATAAAAGATTTCCACAAACTATAATGTTCCAGTATGCACAAAAGAAGTGGTTATGTTTTCTTTAAATATGATATACTGGGTATTGCCTGGAATTTTGCTACTTACAGTCATTCTCAGAACAGAATGTAATAGCAAAATGTACCAGAGTGATACTCTGAAGGCAAGCATATACATTTATATACATTTCTTTATTTCTTAGGTCTAACATGGTCACAGTTTCATAGTTTTCCACTTACTAGTTTATGTCTGAACACAGAAATGTATATGCACAATCAAGTGGAGTATGAAATAAGTAAATAAGTTAACCTATCATTAATATGATAAATGCATGTCTTTGAAACGTACCATTTATTCATAACTTTTTTTAGTTAGCTCAATAAGCTCCTTAATTGCTGTGAGGTGAAGCCCAGGTGAATCAGAGAGACTGACGGAAGATCTTTCTCCACTTGCATTCAACTCCCTGCTATTCAGACATGTAGAGCACTGCTGCTGAGAAGAGGATCCACAAATGTCCAATGGAAATTAAAGATACTCCTATGGGACTGGCCTTTTGAGAACTCTGAGGCATTAACATTCTTTTTCTCTTCTACCTTGTTTTTCTGCTTGTAGTTAAACAGCATGCCACTCCTAGGGGGATGAAGGCTAAAAATAGCCCTTACGTCTACTACTGCTGTGACCCATTCTGCCTGATCCTGCCCCTGAGGTCTGCTTAGAAATTAGAAGTCTCATGGACTCAGCTTGACTTCTGTCACACCTAGACCTAGGATACTTGTCCTCCAAGGAGCATCTTGCTTTCTAATTGATTTTCAGGTCCGTTCACACTTGTCAATACTGATCTGTATATACCAACATGATTTAGCATTTATCTGGTTTCAATTCTTTTTTTTTCTTCTCCATTTAGTTTTGATAGCAGAGATTGGCAGGTGCTCTCTAAAGAACACCCCTCTAACAGAGCATTTTGGGCCTGGTTAACACAGTCCTTTTTATGGTTTTAATTTCTTTTTCTGTAGGTTCACCAGCAATAGCCAGAACATTGTGGGACCATCTCTTCACCCAAATATTTTTACTGGTTAGTGAAAATAGAGGTAAGGGAACTGTTCTGGTAGGATCTCCTGGGATTGACTTCCACATACAAATCATATCTATTGTATTAAAAAACAGTCTATGCAGTCAGAGGTTGTCACATCAACTCATTTTACAAAGAAATATAAGTGCCAGTGCTCTGTATAGATCTTTATATATCTCTTTCTATAATTTGAACTTCAGTAAGGATGTTCACTGGATTTTCTGCAGCCTATGTGCAAAAAGGGTCCCACTGTGATGGCTAACATCATCAGACAATTATCAGATTATGCTGGGAAGGCCTTTGTGTCCAGTAAAAATAGTAGATATAGTCCACAGTTTTTCAAGGGAGGCTTGGTTGGAGGGTTTGCCTCAGCAATTAGGCAAAATGGGATGATTGCAAAACACCACCTACAAACATTGCCTGTGAACACACATTCTGGTTTGGCTGCTAGAGTTTAAAGTTTCCTTCATTTCAGTAAGTTGGCCTTATGAAGTAGCCACAGAAAGATAAGAGAGGAAGTAGAGGAAAGCAATTTTCCATGCCAACAGAGGCTTAAGCATAAAACAACAGAGAAATAATGGTATATTACTTGGTCTCTGACTGGATGAAGAGTTTTCTTCCATCCATCAAGGCAGAACTGTAAATACAGGAACAGATACTTCCCAACATCTTTAAAGATTAACCAGCAGACTAGGATAATCCAATTATTAAAAACCTAACCAGACCTCTCCTATAGCCTAAGGGAATGTTGGAGCTCTCTGATCTGCCAGGGCTGCTGGGCTGGGAGATCTAGATTTGCTCGTGTGGTCCATTTGTGGCTGGTTAAGCTTCCTTAGGGATTCAGTAAGTTATCTTGACTTAAAAAGTCACCATTTCCAGAAAACAATTTCAAAATTGCCCCCCCATCTTACTTGAAATCTGTGCATATAATTCTGCTCTGCTGCTGAGCTGGCTTTCTTTTTTCCCTTTAGCCATCCACCCTTTGCAAAATCAGAACTTGCTCTGAAGAGAAGCATGCTAATATCATGCACTCTGACTCCATGCACACCTACATGCATGTACATATAAAATTTGGCTACACTTTACAGCAAGTAGCAAACTGTGAATAGGGAAAATAGCTTTTTTGATAGAACCCAAGCTTGATAAAAGGAGTGCATACTGTCGTGCCTGAAAGTATGGCATTAATAATTAAGCCATGCAATCATTACCTCAGGATATTATTTCTTAAATATCTCTTGCAAAGGCAATACTATTACATATGAATTATATCAATTTTCCACCAACAAAAAAAAAATCCACAGAAATAGGAATTGAATTACACTGTCCAATTTGCTGTAAAGTTCACTGTACGTGAAGAAATTAATCAAAGATACCACCACCCATTTTTATGGGAACATAAAATGATGTGAACTTCCATTTTTAATAAAGATGCATAGCTCTTTTATGAAGACTGACTAATAATACTGTAATGAACTGAAAAGCTACTGATACATTACGAATGAAAATTTTGAGGGATGTGTTTACTGAGTCTTCTGTTTCAAGCCAGGCAATACTTCTCTTTGAATGTGCCTATAGATAAAGGAAAGATACAAGCAATAAAGTTGATGCAAACTCTGTATGAATTCATTTCACACATATAAAAATAGCCAGTGACATTCTTTTATCTATCTACTTCCACCTAAATGATCCCTCAGACAGATGGGTCTGCCTTCTCCAGCAGTCTGAGACCCCATGCAGACATCTCTCTGTTGCCAGAAATGCTTGTGTGTGGATATTTCCAACCTGATTCAAAGGACTAGAAGGCAATGAAGGAGTTTACTTAGGCTCTAAATTTGGTAGGATTCATAGCAGTGGCAGGCCTATGTGCTCTCTGTGCAATATTTAATCAGGAAGGCTGCCTCTCCTTTCCCCAGAAGAATGTTAATTAATTGAAGTCATTGGATATTAATCAAATAAATAGATAGTAAGCCAGGTTTTTTTTGACTGTGTTCACATAGTTTGTGCTCTTGTGTTTTGGTTGTGTTTTTCTTTTGTTGGTGATTGGGTTTTTTTGCAGCAGCCGAAGGAATAATGCAGTTGTCCAGAATATGTATGAACTGGAAAGCAGTGTGGGAATATCTCAATCACAGCATAAAGTTCTCAGAGTGCTGTTTATCCAACCTGGAAGTAAGTGCTGCTCTCCTTTCTTTTGAACAACTGAACTGAAACCGGAGAAATCTGGAGTAAGGCAAATTTTTGTGGTTTTTTTTGTTCTTCTGAACAGTTACTCGGTTGACTTTGTTCGCCAGGTGTTTTCTCATTTCTCACAAATAACTGCCTCAATTGGAAGCTATAAGAGGTTTACTTAGTTGCTAGAATTCATCTGGAGGAAATTTTCAAGGCCTTTTATCATGGGTGGTCCTTTGCATTGGCTCTTCTTACACCCTGCTCAAGTTAATATTTAAAACAACAAACAACTAAGGGCACTGTTTCATAACTGTGAGAGGTAAAGGGCTAATGAATAATAAAACTGCTAGTAATAAACATAGGTGGACTTCTTGATTATATTTACTAAATTAACTTAATCATTAGCATTTGATATGATGCTCAGAGGCATCATATCATGAGTCAGGGAATTGAGTTGTTTACTTGTCTTTCCCAACTCTGTGAATCTAAATATCCATCAAATGCTATGAAATTGTTTACCTAGAACAGTGATTGCTCACTTTGCCTACTCTTTTGGGCCACTCCTGCAGAGAAAGAGTATTTCAGGAATATCATCTTCTTTCCTGCCCTTACCTCCAACTTCCTCATTCTAAAAATGTCCTTTCTGTGGATCCTAAGAGGGATCACATGCCTCATACTAAGACCACTGAACTAGAGAGATGGCAAGAGGAGAGAAATACAGTATTCCAGCTGGATAATCACCAAGCAGTCTGATTCACTTTAGTCTAATGTTCCCAGTCAGATCCTGGCAATGAAATAAGCATGTAGGAAGATGCAAACAGATTAGTTTTAATTAAAATAATAAAAAGGTCCAAGCCATGGACCTCAGATTTGTACTCCTCTTAATTTTTTCATGAACATTATCTGATCAAATCTTACTCTGAATCTGTCCCTCAGGTTTTTAGTCTGATTTGAATTCAAAGGCGCGTGGACCTGCTTGGCTACTTGTAAAACACCACTCTGCAAATGCTCACAGTTTTGTCAACCCAGACCTGCAGCTGATCTTCAAAACTCTTCAGTTCTGGATCTGTTCTACTAGCCTACCTCTGGGACAACATCCATCTTAGACTTTATTGCGACATTATTCTCATTATTACTTATGCATTTTTAGAGATCTGGGCTTGGGTCAAGGTACCACCATGTTAGGACCTGGACATTTTGGGATATCCCAATCATAAAAATGTTCCTTTTTCCCATCAGGGAGCAATAGAACCTGTAAAAAATGTTGTCAGGATTTGGGGTCTGCAGTAAGAAGGCAATTAATTATTGTTATTTTAATAATTATCATTTTGGGGTCTCCTGTATCAGGATTAAAGCTCTGCAGGTGCTGAACAGCATTGCTGTACAGAACCTCGGTGGCAGCTGGCACCAGCTGGAATCCCATTTCCTGCTCACCAGAGCTTCAAAATATGTCATTACACGTAGAGAAAAGAGGGAGAAATGTTGTTTGTCTTTTAACTTCTCTTAAAATCTTCTGCATTTGTCTACAATTCACCATTGGCAAAACTACTACTGATTTAAATAAAAAACAAGCAAAGAAAATTAAACATGCTAAAATCATGCCTACATGTGCATCGAAGCATTTATCAGATTGGCCCATGTATTAAAAGGCCTTTCTTTCTGCTGAGCTGGGAGTGAAATATTTTCAAAGGCTTGTGTTGTAAACAGAAAATCCATGATTTAAATTAATGATTTATTCCTTTAAAGGCAGTGTGGAATCTATCACTGGCATGATAAGATGTACATTGCCTTCTATCTGCATATAACCATGTAACTGTGCAATATCTGGCAGTGAATATGAAAAAAAAATCAATTTTTCCTGGTTTCAAGCATGTCTCCTGAGTCTGAGATATGTCTCACTTGTTTTTCAAATACCGCTATAAGTAATTTAAACTCCCTGTTCAGAGAAAGAACTTGCCTTTGTATGGGTGCACACATCTGTGTTACCTGATTGGCATTAATTTTTCCTTATTTTAAACAGAAAGATTTCAGTTCTCTTTCAGCACTTATTTTTTTTTCCACAGGAAATGATCATTAAGAGACTGCCTGATCTAAAGCTCAAGGAAGTCAATGTGCAGTCTCAGACTTCAGTGAAGTCTTGATCACACTTCAGAGCCCAGATCCATGAAGGGTTTTAAGGTTCAGCTTCCTCTGAAGACTTGGGAAGCCCTGGAAGTCTTGACTTGAAGTCCTCAGTTCTGCATGCATGATGAGTATTTAGCTTTCAGAGAATCTGCCAGAAGAACCACCAGGTGCTGGCCTAGATCAGTCTTGTATCTGATGTAGATCTCTATTTTCTGTGCTCCCAAAAAGATGGAGTTATATGCAAGTCATGAGATCACAGAATATCTCAGGCTACAAGGCATCTTTAGAGATCATCTGCTCCAACATCCTGCTCAAGCTGAGTCACCTACATGAAGCTACTCAGGGTCATATTCACTTGGGTGTTCAATATATCCAAAGAAGCAGACTCCACAACATCTCCTGGCAACCTGTGCTGGCATCTGATCACCCTCATGGAAAGATAAAAAGTTTTTTCTTGTGTTCAGGTGGAATTTCCTGTATTTCAGTTTGTACCATTGCCTCTTGTCCCATTATTGGGCTCCAGTAACTCTGTCTACTTTAATCCCCACATTGGGTATTTATACACATTGAAATGATCCTCCCTGAGCCTTCTCTTCTCCAGGCTGAACAGTCCCAGCTCTCTCAGCCTCTATGTCAGATGCTTTGAGCCCTTAGTTGGCTTAGTGATCCTTCACCCCTTAGGACTCCTGTAAATCCATGCAGTGGGGAGCCCAGGACTGGATATAGCACTCCAGATGATGTCTTCTTACTGGTGCTCAGTATAAGGGAAGGATCAGTCCCTTTATACCTGCTAGACAAAGCTCTTCCCAATGCATCCCAGGATGCTGTTTGCCTCCTTTTCTGCTAGACTACATTGTTGGCTCATAGTCAGTTTGTTCACCAGAGCCCTCTGGTCCTTTTCTGCCAAGCTGCTCTCTATATGGTCAGTCCCCTGGCTGTTCTAGTGCATGGGGCTGTTCCCCCTCAGGTGCAGATCTTTCCTTTTCCATTTGTTGAACTTCATGGGGTTCCTGTTGCTCCATTTCTCTAGCCTGTTGAGGTCCCTCTGAACAGCAGCACAACTATTCAGGCTGACAACCAGTTCTTCTAGTTACATGTCATCTGTGTAATTGCGGAGGGTGCACTCTGCCCCACCATCCAGGTCATTAGTGAAGAGGTTAAACAGTGTTGGACCCAGTATCACACCTGGAGACAGCTAGTGACTACTGACTGACTTCAAGGTGAACATCAAGCTGTAGGTCACTACCCTTTTGAACCCAGCACTTCAGCCAGTTTTCAGTTCATCTCACTGTCTCATATATTTAGCCCATACTTCACCAGGTTGTCTGTGAGGATGTTAAGAAGGGAGAGCGTCAAAAACCTTACCAGAGGTAAACCACATCCATTACTCTCCCATCAGACACCAAGCCTATCATCTCATTATGGAAGGCAATCAGGCTGATCAGGCATAATTTCCCATTGAAAAATCAGTGCTGAATGCTCTTGATCACCTTTCAATCTTTCAAGCGTCTGGAAATGGTATCCAAGATTAGCTGCTCCACCACCTCCCCAGGGATTGGGGTGAGGCTGGCCTGCCTCTAGTTTCCTGCCTCCTTTACCTTCTAGAAGAAGGGAGTGACATTTGCTCTCTTTCAGTGCTCAGGAGCCTCCCTTGTCCACCATGACCTTTCGGAGATAATCAAGAGAGGACTTGCAAAGACACCAGGCAACACTTTGGTGCATCCCCATCAGGGCCACGGACTTGTGTCTGTCAAGTTTGTTTAAATGTTCCCTAAATCACACCAAGGGTAAGTCTTCCTTGTTCCATACCTTCCCAGTAAAGACCAAGGTGAAGAAGATATTGATTACCTTGGCCTTTTCCATGTCCTTTATTACCAAAGCCCTGTTCCGTTCAGCAGCAGGTCCTCATTTCCCCCAGCATCTCCCAAGCAGCTGGTGTGCCCTGTGCTACAGCACAGCATGGCACAGTGTGCCATGGCATGGTACTTCTCCCAACTACCTATGAGCACTACGTATGAAAATAAACAGGACATGACAGAAGCTGGGGCTGGGCTCTGCGTTACCTTTCTGCACAGTGGGATTTCAAGCCGCGTGTACAAAAGTGCACCAGGGGCTGCAGAGGCTGACTTTGAAAATCCAGCTGTGAATTTAAAGCAATATGAGCTGTAGCTTAATGAAACTGTATTTTCCCTTCTCAAACAGATATTTCACCTTTCCCTTTGTCTGCCCTGTTGCTTGTCCTAAACTCAGCTTGCTCTGATGGGGTGTATCCTCAGTCAAGTCAGTCATTCCCTCAGGCAGGGTGAGCTTCTGTTGCTTCATTTTTGGCAAAATCTGCAGCACAGATTTCTAAATGTCTTGTATTTATTTTATTGCATTTTTTTGTGTCTGTACATGAAACCTTATGCTTGGTGGGTAAACAGTGGATAAACATTTTTCATAGAGACTTTATTTTTTAATAAACTGAGTAATTTTCTCAAATAGCTTCTTTCTTACTCTGCTTCATAATATCATGCGGAAATGGATGGTCCATTTCAACATCAGGGAACTGGAGGGATAGGAATACAGACAGCAGTGTGGAAGCAATGGGTCCCTCTTCTGCCCATATGGTTCAGGTTTGCATTTTGGCTGGCATGATAATGTGATTGCTGGCAGATCGAATGTTTAGTCTCCAGAGCAAATAACAGCCAATGAGTTGGGGTGTAATGTACATGTGGAGATGTTCATAATATTCCACACAGGCTGAACCTACAGCAGGAGCGAATTCAGCTGCAGTGAAAACAGAGATGCTGCATGAATCCTTCTGTCAGCACAGCAATGGCATTTCCAGGCTTTTGCATTTGGGAAGGGGAAGAATGTGCCTCTGGGGATGGAGCACGCTACTACTCATGGATTCTCCTGTGGCAGGGATTTCTGACTTGCCGCATAGAAGGTGATGTACTCTGATGAGCCTGAAAGTTACATTTCATCACTGCTTTATCACCCGATGAATCATTACAGCAGATGAATGTTAATTGTAGCTAAACAAATGGGCATGTCCTCTCTACCCCCAGACAGCTGCCACCGCTGTAAGACATTAGGCAGAGGGTGCAAAGTGCTTCTGGATGGAAGTGAGCTGCTACCCATACCTCTGGAGCTGCATATCTGCAGTGTAATGAAATGCCAGGTGTGGAAGAGTGTTTGGATGGAAGCAATTTCCATTTGCTCTGTGGTTTGCACTGCTTGCCGGAAACACAGAGTGCAAAGTTTCCTTAAGTGGCTGTTTGCTCACAGGCAGGACGGCCTGCATGGGAACAGAGTTGGCTTAGTCATACACCATTGCACTGGTGTCCCTGGGGCTGAGAGGGTAACTGGCATTGCTGGTAAGGTGTCACTGGGATGGTGTGAGAAGCTGCTGAACCTGGGCTTAGGGCAGGATAGTGCTGGCTACTTGGGGACAAGCAGTTCTTGGATTAAAGGTTCTTTGTCCAGGAAAAAGCAAACTGATAGACTGGGATGTTTTCTTCCAGCAGTTGCCCTTCTTAGCTAACTTAGTGACAAATCTGCAGTTAAGCCACTGAGGCCTGGGTTGTCTGATGCTTAATGCCTTGAACTCTCTTACTGCTGGTGCAGGAGCCAAAGCAAAGTGTACTGGTGTACCCCATTTCACCTAGTTCATGTTTCTCCTCAACAGGATGCACCTGGTAGGCAGTAACTTGCAAAAATTAGATTTCCATGCCATTCTTGACGCTCTGTTGTAAGACAGTCTATTTCTAGGAATACAGCTGCATGACAATAGAGAAAGGTAATCAGACAGCCAGATGGGTTGCTAAGATCTCAGACCCATTCTTCCTATGGGGCACTTTAATATTTGTGAAGGTGCATGGCTGGAACAGAAGGAGAAAGCCAGGAAAGGAAAAGAAGTGCTAGCATCTAGAGATAGCTGTGGCTAAATTTTAACCACATTGAGGTTAGATACGTACATTTAGATGCAAACATTTAAGTGTGTGAGAGTGGACATCTGTAACTGGTGTTTAAAACGGGACAAAAAAATTTCCAATCCAAGCATTCATTCTTCAGGGTTGAAAGAAATAGCTAGTGTCTGCACAGGGAGCCCTGCCCCTAAGAGAGACGCCTTGACATGGATGAAATTCAGATGGCAGCAAGCACATAATACACAGCATCTTATTCTCAGTACGTGGGCCTATCTCTGCAGGATTCCCCACCTGGAACAATTTTCCGGAGACCCCAGTTCTGCTGCCAAGAGCTGTTCCCTGCCTCCAAGGCTTCAATCCCCAGCTCAGCTTGGCTCGGCTCCGCTCAATTCAGCTCAGCATGTCTGGAAGGTACCTCCTCGGCTCAGCCACTGATGGCAAGTGAGAGGAGGGGAGCAAGGAGATCCTCACAGACAGTTCAAACAGACTAAGAGGCATGTGTTGAAATGTCATCAAAATAGCAGGAATTCATTTTATTGAAGAATACATATAATAAAGATAGAACAAAGGGACTGAAATGGTGAACAGATGGGCGGGTGTTCTTCAGTGGCTCAGGAGCTGTGTGAACATGCTGGTTTATGCCCTCCCCCTCTTTCTGCCTTTTTTTTTTCCTCTCCCCTTGGTTTGCTTTGGTTTAGTTTTGATGCACCAGGGTAGGATGTGAGATGATATGCCAGTATATGTCAGAAACTTGGGGGGAAATAAAACCCCCTTTTTTAAACATCAAACTACCGCTATCAATAGGAACAGCAACTGCTCAAAATTTGTTTCAGAGCTGCCAAGAAGTGAATATTCACAGGAGAGAGAGACAGAGAGAGAGAGAAGGGAAAAAATATTTTTCCCTGCTGTTTGCAAGGTGGACACAAATGCAAGCGGTAGGAGGCTGACAACTTGACACATGTCTAATAAATCTAAAGCATGGAAAAAAAGTCAACAATTCACTGTGCAAGAAAGCATTACTGGGATAAAAAAGTACAATCCAACAACCCCCCCCACTTAAAAGTATATTTACTCCCCAATCAGTGAGGAGTGTAGACATTAGAGCCTCAATTTCTCTTCTCCTCCTCGCCCCACGTTCCTTTTCCTGGATTTCTTTTTATTTAAACTAGGACCACGCTAGGTCCTGCGCTGAGGTTTGCTGCATTATAAATGAACAAGATGCAAAAGCTGAGTCCAGCGAGCAGATGTTGGGAGCTCAGCGTGCTGGTGACAAAGGGCTAGAGTGCAAGGAGCTTCCATCGCACGTCTGTTCTTCAGCCGGAGCAGGCAACGTTTTAATTTGACAAGTTGGTTGGATGCAGGGAATTCACAGATCTCGGTAGAAGCCAAGCAGATTTGGCCACCTACTGCATGGCCACATTCAGCTAAAAGGGGAGCAGTTGTGGAAACGTCTCGTGCTCCAGCCACCTGACACCACACACACGCAATGGGGAGCCTCGAGGAGGCTTGTTTACCACAGGCAGCAAATTCCTCCAAAAGGGAAGAAGGGGAGGGGAGGAGGAAGTGAGAAAGAAAAAAGATCATGCTTCCATTATCAAAATAATTAAGTATTTTTATTTCAGGTGGCTGGTTGGTTATTTTTTAAAGCTTTTCATCCCTTGTCCTTTTTTTTAATAGTTGGTATGTTACGAAATACAAGAACGAAAATGAATGCCAAAATTAATGGAAATTCTCCTACAAGCCTCATGTAAACAGAAAACATCAGCATTAAAGTTATGAATCTTAATTTGTGCCACTGAGCTAAAATTTGTATCTTACTGCATTAAAAGAATATAGACATACAGCACTGTGTAGTGTCTGTGTGCAATACAGAAAACTGACATGGTCTTTCCAATTTATGGGGAAATTGACATAATCTTGCAAAAAGAAAAAAAGGAAGAAAGAAAAACCACTTGTGAACTGGATTTTGCATAATGGGATTAATTTGGTTGACTGTCACATCAACTGTGCTGCAGAATGCAAGTTAATCACAACATCGGTCTGATTTAAAAGAAGAATGAAAGAAGGAGAAGGAAAAGGAAAGGAGAAGGAAAAACAAAAGGTATTTTCTTCTTCTCTTCAATTACTGTTTCATTTTAAGATGCCCCTGTTTCTTTTGTGGCTGTGGTAACTCTGCTGTGTATTTTCAATGGCCACCTGAGTGGCCTTTTTTTCCCTCCCCCACTCTCCACAGTAAAGGGGCAAAAAAGAAGTTGGTAGCTTTTACAGGCTCCTGCAAAGCTGCTTTCATGGCATGGCACAGCTATATGCGTTTGAACAACAT
Source organism: Psilopsiagon aurifrons (assembly GCA_025447955.1). Classification (NCBI taxonomy): domain Eukaryota; kingdom Metazoa; phylum Chordata; class Aves; order Psittaciformes; family Psittacidae; genus Psilopsiagon; species Psilopsiagon aurifrons. The sequence goes on along the minus strand of JAOEHY010013134.1, from coordinate 7,953 downwards.
TTAGGATGATCAACACAGCCGGAGGAACTTTAAATATTTTGTCATACAGACCTCACTTACTGCCTTTTCTTCCACTTACCACCCTCCCTGTGAAAGCTGCTCTCAGCATTGGGCTCCCCACTGAATCAGTCTCACTGCCCTTTTTCTGCCTGCATCCCCACTCACGGCAGCAACAGTCCTGTTCCTCTGGCAGCTCTGCGTAACGTCAGAGAGAGAAGCAAGCATCCCTTGGTTATTTTGTGGCCAATTTCTGTCTGTCTTTACAGGAGTATGGGATGAAGGAATGAAATAAACCGTCTTACAGGCTCTCACATTGTGTTCTTGGCAAAGGTACTGAAAACACAGACGGCACATGTACATGACACATCACTTAAGTCCTCTGGTTTCTATGGTTGCAGTAGATTTTGCTTTCAGGGGGCATCCTAGAAAGGAGATAATGCTGCACAGCGCTTTGGGCACGGTGCAGTTGAAGAATTAGCTCTGGGAATTGATCGTACCGTGATAGTGGTGACAGAGAACAAGGAATCGGGGCTGCTGGGATGTCAGAGCAACTTGCGCTTCCAGGGGACGGTGTCATGTCAGCGATTCCTGAAGGCCCTTGCACCACACTGCAGTCAGTGACTGCTCCTTCATCTTTGCCTCCCTCACAATGAGCGCTTTCTTCTACCCAGTGCAGTGCAGTGACTAGGTTAAACAATTACACTACACTAATTGGCCTGTGTCGGTCCTGATGAGAAAGTAAACAAATGCTGCAGAGAAAAGCTGAGACAAATTGTGTCTAATTAAATTGATGAAAAAAAGTGACATTATTTTTTCACCATTAAAAAAAAAAAAAAGGCAACTTGTAGCATGACAAATACTCCATGCTTGTAGCCATGTACCCCACCTGCTGAACTTTACACCTTTGCAGGGGACCTGGCTGTGACAAGCAGGGAAGAATGGAGGTGCCTTGGTATCTCCATTAGTGCCAAAACTGTTGTGATGCCTTGCAGATCAGATGTTGCTCTTTGTGTGCACACAGAAGGCTGTCTGACATTGTTCAGCTATTCCACCCACACTGCTTGTATGCGTGCCTGAATGTGTATGTGTGTGTTGTGACCAGGATGAGCCAACAGCAGCACCTTGACCCATGAACAGGAGCACTCCATTCTCTCACTGTTCACAGGCTGGTTTGCCCAATACTAATGCATAAGCATCCCAGCAACTAAAGGTTGTGGTGGCTTCTTAACAGCCATCAAATTCACCATGTGACAGCCACTACCCTGGTTGATGATGGAGGTGGAAATCCCAGATCCCAGAGTTGAAAGCTCTCGCATCTCATATGAGAGAACAATGCTCTCTGGCTGTAAGCAGCATCCACTTCAGGTCATCTGCAGACCACAGCAACTCCCAGTACACTACCCTGGCACAAACATCTAAGGAGACACAGCTGAATAAGTGGGCATATTTTAGGGATGGATACAAATTGTCTCTTTGTTGACAGAAAGAGAAAAAGACAAGAAAAATACTACACTGCCTAAGGCACTGCTGCCTCCTCTCTTGCTGCTCCCCATACCAACAGTCTCAAGGAAGCTAAAGCCACAAAAAGTTACCTTATACTTACCAAGACAGGGCAGAAATAGGGAAGAATTACGAGGGACAAGAGCATCCCTACTGAAAACAAGCCTTCTTCCATTGTTTTGCTTTGATGAGGTAGTGAATATAAGGACACCTCCTTGATTCACTGGGGAAAGGATGGATTTAAGCTTCATTATTTGGTAGGATGGTAATAAGTAGGTAACCTCTATTTTGGGGGTCCTCAACATATAACATGTGACAACCAGAAACCTGGAGCCACTAGACTCTCTTTCCTCTGAATCTCAGTGAAACCAATGAAAAGACTCGGAGCGTGTTCACTGAGTGCATGATCCAGTCGGCCACAGAAGCAGCTCCAAGAGCGGTAGCTAAGTATGTAGCGTATAGCCGAGCATTTCCATCCTAATCCTCTGTTTAGAATTGCTCAGAGCTTTCCAAATGCTTTACTTATCAGGATAAAATGTTCCAGGCCTGGTCTCTGGCAAATGGAAATTTTTAATAGTTGAAGATAAAAGTGATTCAGTTATTCTCAAGCAGGAGACGAGCCCAAGAATCAAGGAATCAGATTTTTTGGTGATTTTTTTTTTTTCCAGTAGTTCTGCTGCTGAAATCTCTGAGGGGCCAGATTTGGAGCCTGGCATGAAGCAGCCCTTGCTGACAGGGCCAATAGAGAATAGAATGTTACAGCTATTGATAGATGTGTTACAGGGAAATTTCTCTATGTCCCAAAAGGTCTATGAGTCCTTGGAAATCATTCAGTGGCTTTATGCAGTTTATTTAGGAAAGGTTGATTCTCCCACTCTCCCCTCACACATACACTATTACTCCTAGTAATATTGGGAGAAAAAGGACCCATATTTTCCATGTTAGTGACTAATTTAGATGTTCAGAGATCCCAGCAGAGATTAACAAGATGAATGAGATGACCTCCTAAAATCTCCTCTAGCCTAATTTTCCATTGTCTAGTCTACGTGGCTATCTGACTCATACCATAAGTCCCATATAAACTATAGATCACTTGTGTTCATCTGTTTATCTAAGTCTACCAATGACCCATAGTGCACAATATTACAGAATTATCTCTTGTGCTTTCCCCTGTGGTTTGTCAGGTTGATGCATGCTGAGCAGCCCACATTGTGGAACTTGTAAGTTTTGTATGTTGAAACTGCAGTAAATTCAAGGTGTGGTGTAGCCAATTAATATTTACACAGTATGCTGAAGACAGAAGCACAATGCCCTGTGATGGCCATGGACTGCCCTGTACACTAAAGACATGTTCATGTGCCATACTTTGGCTCTAGTCCGCACGGCAACTAGAGGAGCTGGAGGAAACTTTGCACATCTTCCACACAGAAGGTGCTGTGTGCACTATATTCTGCAGCAAAAATTGGGAAACAGCAAAATGGTTTGGTTATTCACACTACAGAAAGGATCAAGCTAAAGCAGGGCAACTGGCCCTGCCTCTGAAGTCCCTATGGGATGCTCCCAGAATGCCCTTTGTGAACAACAGATATATCAGTCTAAGTGGAAATATGCATATGACTTTAATTGTGTGATTTTAACTGGCAATTAGTGTTCTTCATACTTAGGCTCATATTGAACCTTCTCCAGTTGAGATACTATGAATTTTGCACCAAATTTGGCAGTGGTCTTAGCAATCAAGGTCAACTGACAATAATCAATGATAATAGTAAATTACAAATCATAATAGAGAAAAAAGGGGAAAAAAGTAGTGGAGGACATGATACTAACATGCCCATTTTAAAGATAAGTAGCTGAGTCACAGAGAGATGAGAATCTGAATTCCCAAAGGCAGGGAGGTAACTGAGGAGTGAGTACTTGCCCAAATTGGACAGAAAGTCAATAACAGGGCTTAACTTTGATCTCCTGACTTGCAATCGTCTTACGATGCAACTATAAAATCAAGCCTTTCCCCCAGGCTTCTCAGAAAAGGTGAGTTATTCCTGCCTCTCAGTAGACACTTGTGCAGTTTGCCTGGCCAAACATGGGAGAGTGTCGGCATTCACAGCATCCCTCAGCCCATGGGATGGGGCAAGGATGGTGATGGGGTAGAGCCACATCCAATATCACTTTGTGGGAAGGTTGGGCTGCTTCTGTGTGAATAACTGACTGACTTGTTGCTAGGGAACAGTTGGGAGACATGCTTTTGATCTCCCATATGCTTACTACTAATAAATAAACAAATAACAATAATTACAACAAACCCCAAGCCTGTTGTATCTCCAGGATTAATTAATGATGAAATACAGCTGAAGTTCTGTAAAAGAAAGCAGCAAGGTGGGTTAGCTTTCACATTTTCCTGCTGCTTATGGAAATGATTGCTGAAATTAACATTTTTTTCCCCCTACTTAAAATTTACCTTAGCTGGATCAGGTTAGTGGGAGGAGTGGGGGAGTATTCCCTTCACAGACAGAGGATGAGCAGGCAGACAGTAAATCTCCCCATGCCAGTTTTACTCACATCCAGTTTTTCCTGCCTAGTACAGTTAAGTTTTTTAGATACTTTACTTGCATTTCTAATTCAGTTATTCTTCTCAAATTTATTCAAAGGATTTATGCTTATGAAATTATAATATAATGCTGCCTATATGCCAATGAGCTGCAGGCAAAGAAAATAATTTTCTTCAATTTACAGTTATGAGGCTGGAAGAAAATGATGCCTTCTTATCACCTCTTTTTCTTTGTATGCCTCAGTATTTTTTTAAGTCTTCAGAAGGCAGGAGCTGATGATGAATTCTTAAGCAGATCACACTGATAATTGTATTTCAGAACTGTCAACTCTGTGAAGACTGTCCACGGAGGTGTCTCAGTTCACTTGAGCTATTTGTGTCACTGCTTCCCCAGGAACTCAGCCCTCAGTAAAACCCAAATCACTGGGGATATTGTTAAGTCTTCTGAAAGGATTATTAGATCGAAGGAAAATTTATGGATGACACTTTGTAACAATTAATCAGGAACTGTTGATGAAGTTGGTTCTTTATTCTAGAACATGGGAAAAAAGAAATGCAGCCCCTGTACAAATTGTCAAATGGCCTATTTTGTCACTCTGTTTGATTAATAGACTATTTGGAGTCCCCAAAAAGTCCTAGTACAAATAAAAAAGAATCATAAATATTGAATAAGCTCACAGCATGGTTAACCTTGACTATATTTTGGAACATTCCTGAGGAAAACTTTGCTATTCAGAAAATAAATTGCTAAGGGGATTTCTAAAAAATAAATAATTAAAAAAAAATAATAATAAAATTGGAGATTTTTGAGAATGTCACCTACCCAACTGTGTCATCCTGATTAGCCTGCCATGATACATTAGCTTTAGTTAGCTTTGCAATCAGGTCAGCAACTGCTGGCACACAACCACATTTTGCAAGTGGGGCTACACCTGATCCACAAAAGGGGAACAGGATGGCAAGGAAAATGCTGCTTTTGGTGCTTTGTACGTCACACAATGCTGGGACTGCTAACAGGCTATTATCCTTTCATACTGTAATTTATGGAAATGGAGCCCAAGGAGTGCTGAGAGCACGGGAGTCATGGTGCCATAAGGTTGCTTCTGAAAGGTGGGTTGAAAGATGTCCGGTGACCTGTGTATATGCAAATGTTAGGACCCGAGTTCCAGATGCAGCGAACACACACACACACACACACACACACGCACGCAGACACACAGACACACACGCTCATACATATGCAGGACACACAGTTTCCATCCTCCTCCTGTGCCTGTATTTGCAACTCTGGTACTCTCCTCCCTCCAGACTCTCCCCCTTTTGCCCCCTCCCCATTGCTTGATGCAGCTGTTTAGTCCTGACAGGTCTGACCAGTCATTTTTGCTAACCTCTGATACCATCTAGGTCAGAGTGATCCCAAACTGCCTGGCTTTTGTTCTTGGTGAGCAAGAAATACAATGCTATTAGTTTAGGCTAGGGCTCCACAAAGCATTTAAACTCCATGTGCCTCGATCCAAGCATGCAAGCAATTCCCCTCTTCTCCTTCAGCAGGGCCCTTAAGTGCCTGCTTAAAATTAGGCATGTTTCAGGCATGTTTGGGCTGAATCAGGCCCTCACTCAGAAGAAATAATGCCACTTTATATTTTGTTTAGTTGGCTGCTTTTGCCAGTGTGTGTCATCTGCCAGCTCACTAGCCCATCTAAGCTGACATACATGCAATAATGTACTTCAAAGCAAAGATTATTAAGGCTCAGGAAGTGGGAGAGATTGTGAAATCTGTGCAACCATTTCCATTAGGAATGTAACAGAGCTGTACAATAATAATTGCTCATTAGATTCTGTTGATTCTTTAAATGTTACATGGGGATTCAAACGGGGATTGTTTTCTGCCTCATCATATTTCATTCTGAGCTATAAATAACACTTTTCAATCCACTTTTATCCCCACAATTCTCCATGATTACGGATAGTTCTCTACATCCCAGTGAAGAGTAACATTACAACTGAGAGGGCTGGGCTAGAGATTGTGCAAGATGTTAGGTGTCTGTTCAAGGAAACTGAAGCGCTTAGCTCCAATACCTTTCTGCTGCAGGCCATATCCATTTGGTAGGCAGCAGACAAGGGAAATGCTTTTCCTAGAGAGGTCTGCCTCAGGAAAATGGGGCCAGGGAAGGTGCAGAGATGGTTTAGTCCATTTTCACACTTGTACTTCAAATTGCTCATGGAGCATGTGGAAACAGCAGTGAAGCATGAAATTTTCAAGACCTCCAACTATTTCTTTGTGACGTATGACTGAAAATCTTTTATAACGTACTTCCATAATTATACAGTACTGTGGCTTGCGGTTAAGAAGTCCAATGGACATTACCAGCCTGAACTAGGGTGGGTGAGGCAGGATTTTTGGGGGTAAGCTGTCAGAGAGCTTCTTCTGAAGGCAGTGCAGACAAGCCAGCAGGCTGCACTTCCCCCCACTGCTCAACCCATGCCAAGTTCCAGGGGCAATCACTGCACTGGACACCCGCTTGCTGTTTCCATTGGTTTCCTTGCAAAGCCACAGTCCTGACCAGCATCGATTATTAAGGATGGGGGTTTACAGAGGAGATGGGTGTTAATTAGGTTAGATTCCAGCCCTGGTAATTGCACTCTTCCCAAAGGAATTCCTGCTGCTGATTCACCTGGGAAAGCCACAGCAGTCCTTACTCCCCAGGCTGAGCCACAGAAGGCTGTCACAACATGCTGTATAACTGGATCTGGGGGGCAGCTCTTCCAAGGTCTCTTGCTGATGTGTTTAGTGTGGGATTTACAAACATTTACTAGGTCAGGAACACTGAGTGAACCTGAACAGACTGTTTAGCTCAGTGGTTAGCATGGTCACATGGGAGTGAAGAGACTTGCACTCCATTTTCTCAGCCAGTTAAGTACCTGGGGCACATCTGAAACCCACACACAGCTCTGGATGGTGAAGGATACCTTCCTCATCAAGTGCAGATACTAAGAGTGAGTGCTATCAAGCACAAGACTGAGCATAAGCAAGTAGGTATCAAGATCTGGATGCTTATAAAGGACCCCATATGTAAAGCTTAAAGCACTTTCAGGCAGCAGTAGCGGAGTAGGAAACTGTGACTCAAACTCTGTGCTAACAGGACTCTCATGCTGCAGAGCAGGGCCTTTGCTCTTTGTGCAACAGAGATACTAGAAAACAAGGTATTGCAGAGGAAAGCATTATGGCTAGTGAGAAATGGAGTGACTTTAATGTGTGATGTGTAATGAGTGACTTTAAGGTGTGATGTGTAATAAGGTGTAATGGAGTGACCAGCCAGGTGTAGGGTGTTTGGGTTCTGGCTCCTACTTCATTTAATCAAATTTATATCAAGCAAAGCAGCTTCAAAAAGGGATATGACTGTTCAAAAATAGTCCCCATATTTTTGTGGTTAGGGCACTTCCAAAAAGCATGCATTTGAATCTCCTTGAAAAGCTGAATTTAATTCTCTTCACTGCCTTCATCTCATGTAGGAGCTCAGATCACCTCTTTTTCAGGACTGGGTTATTTATACCACAGGGATGCCTACCAGACTGGGTTCCACATGCGACATGGAAGGGACATCTTGCACGCAAGGACCAGCACAACTTAAAGGTAAACCAAGAACATAATGTCTTTGCAGTACCAATTTGCTGGCCTTCTATGATGGGGCTACATAACTGATGGACAAGGGTAGAGCAGTTGATGCCATCATCTACCTGGACTTGTGCAAAGTGTTTGACACTGTCTCACATGACATCCTTGTCTTTAAGTTGGAGAGACATCAATCTGATAGATGGACCACTCGGTGAATAAAGAACTGGCTGGATGGCTGCATGCAAAGAGTTGTGGTCAATGGCTCAGTGTCCAGCTGGAGACCAGTAACGAG
>JAOEHY010013133.1:0-36935 GCA_025447955.1 Psilopsiagon aurifrons | reverse complement strand
CTTGTTATTTCCCTTATCATTATTATTATTGGTGGTAGCAGCAGTGGTTTGTGTTATACCTTAGTTACTGGACTGCTTTTATCTCAACCCGTCAGTATTGCATTCTTCTGATTCTCCTCCCCATGGCTCCAGGACTGGGGGCAGGATGGCAGGGAGGAGTGAGTGAGCAGCTGACTGGCTGAGTTGCCGACTGGTCTTAAATCAAACAAACTGTGAATACATCTTCACTGAGATGGGTAATAAGCATATATTTTTGTGGCATTCTACTGATTTTTGAACTGAAGTCATTTTGTTGTGAATAAAAAAATTTGGTCATGTAAGATTCCAAAGTAGACTTAAAAATTGTGCATCTTCATAATACCTTTGTCTTGATGTACATATTACTTAAATACTGCCCTATATTTGTGTCTGTAAGCAAACAGCCAGCATTTTGTGTCTGCAAAAATAATTTAGCCTCCAAAATAGGTAAGGATTTTAAATATAGGAATAAGGCCAAAAGTACCCTCATCAAACTGAACCACTTTCAGAGCACTTGCCTAATTGAGCTCCAATTAGAATGAATTTGCCTGTAGTAATGTCCTTGCTGAATCAACAAACATCATTAATTACAAACTATTTCCAAATCTGTTCCATTTTCCCAAACCCAATGCATTCTTTCAATGCAACTGAAGAGCGTGATTTCCCCTGATCACAATGGATTAACATAAGCATAGGTTTAGACAACATCATATAACAATCAGTTCATTAAAGATGTATCTCTTGTTCTGCCATGGAAATGAAAGCCATTACCAAGTGCCTGTGTTAATTTTGCAGGAGATTACAGTGGAGATCTGTATAACCCATTAATGTAACACAAGGTTTCCAAGTGCTTCTCTTTCCACTCAACAGGTAAGAACATAATTTCCTGCTAAATAGGCCACCAAAGGATTTTGGTAGCTGCACAGTACGACTAATTGGTTTATTTAGAACAATGCAGGAAACAGTGATAAAGATTAGTCACATTAATATTGATGATAACATGTGAAGAAAAGACATCTACAACCACAGATGGCTAAATTTATTTGCAAAGGCTGCAGAGCATGATTAAACAAAGATGTGACTGGTTTAAGTATCAAAATGAAAAAATGTCAGGAGATTTTATCAGAAAAAACCATCATGCATGAAGTCAAATTCAGGTGACAAGCTGAGACCATGCGAGAAGCTACAAAGCACGAGCAGCCGTGCTTTCCAACATTGCAGAAGCAGAAATGCAGACGTAGGAAGCAACCAAATCTCATCAGCTGTACTTGTTTTCTGCTTACATTATCCAACCATTGAACACTGCTGCAAAGATCCTATTTACAGGTTCAGTGCCTGCTTTCAGACTCTGCTTTGCACAGGTCTTGTTGTGTGGGCTAAAAGAAGACAAAAAAAAGGAACAAAAAAGCAGCTTTTTGTGCCAGGGCTACCTGAGCTGCTGACTCAACACGCATTGGAGAGAAGTAGGTGTTAGGCCACCTAGACTCAGATTTACTCCTTCTCCTTGTGCTTTAGTGATTTTCTATCTACATGTAGTTAACAGTGGTTTTGAATAGAATGCTTTCTTTCTACTCTTCTAATATTATCCCCACAGAAAGTTGTTTAGAAAAATGAATGGGTGCACTTTTAATGCTTTAATGAGATAGGACAGTAGCTGAAAAACTAGAGTCACAGGCAACTGCTTGAACTCTGGAAAACAATGTGGTGAACAAACATGGCAGTTGGAGCTACAGAGAAAAGTGGTGATGGATATAATGATAGTCAGTACACAGGTGAGAGCTAGTTGCAAAAAAAAGGAAATGAACAGGTCTTGATGTTCATGGTTCCTTCAGAAGTAATCAGAAACATGACTCATTTGGGTTAGCCTTTGGGAAAACTATTGTCAAGGTAGAGTCATGCACTGGGATGCTGTCTTCTGATGACAATCTCCAACATTAGATGTATTAATACCAAATATGTTATAGATCTCTTGATTGGACTTTGGTCAAAGGGACAGATTGCAGGGATAACTTTAGCTTATGATGGAAAATGAATTCTAACAAAAAGTCACAGCTTTAAACCACCAGGAAATCCAAGCCACTCAGAAAAATAAATCAATATGCAGTTCAGTGTGAGACGCTGACCCCTGGTCAATACGACAGTTTGGTACAGACATACAGGGCAAACCAAAAGTACATGGGTTTGATTAACAGAGCATGGAGGAAGAAGAGCATGTCACGCTGCAGAAAACTCTCACTGGAAACAGAGGACTGACAGCTTCTGAAACATTTCTAATAGGTACCAGAGTAAAGGCTTCATTTTCTCATCATTGCCTCCAAACCAGTTGAAGGAGTTTATGATGCTTGTGCTTATCTTGTAGAGAAATATCAACATATCAGATATATCAGTTCTTACAACAAGGTCTGCCACTAACAATTCTGGAAAATGACAGTAAAGTCTTTGTGGTGAGTTCATTAGTTTCATGGTGCTCTGTAAATGTGTAGTGCAATACAAATACTGAATATGAGTCAATAAATCAAAAACCTGGGAAAGGACCACAAGAAGGAAAGAATATAATTTATAATAAAAGGGTAGGAATTATAATAAAAAGGAAGCACTACAGATACTAATAAAGAAGAAATGTGTCTCATGGCAAAGGAGTGAGTTAAGATCATTCTAAACTTCCCTCTCCTGAGCTGTCAAATTATGGGAGGTACACTCCAATTTAGCAGACTTCTGGCCAGTAAAGGCCCCTACTAAAGGACCTTCAGTAAGGGCCTTTTTAGGTAAGAAAGGGGTAGAGTAAGCTAATATTTTTGTTTCATTTTCACAAGTAAATTAACTTTTCATAGACATAGCAAATCTGGGCTCGGGGGCTAATAGTGTAAGTAACCCAACAAATTCAAGTCAGAGGGAGGTGCTAGCTGCTGGAGAGCTGCTGCATGGCAGAAGGCTTAACAGGAAAGGATCCAGCATGTGTTATTAACAGGGAATTCAGTGAAGTACGGAAGGCAAGTGAGAAAGCTTTATTGGCTCTCCATTGCTTGTGCTCCATGCTCTCTCTCTGGCTTGGTGACCAATTTTGTTGAGGTGCATTCACATCTCAATAAAGCACCAAGAGCAAATCTGAAAAGCAGCTGTTAAGCAGCAGAACTACTGAAACTCATGAAGTCTGCAGCAGAAGACAATCTTGCCAACATGACAGAACAGCCATCCAACAGCAACTTGGAGATTGCAGAGGCTTATGATTTTACAGTGGAAATCATCAAGCAGGAAGCCTGCAAGACTTCGCCAGGCAGGGAATCATGCAAGGGGACTCTGGTGTGCACAGAGGCTTCTGTCTTGCACTTTGAAGACAGAAGCAAACTAAAACCTGCAAGAAGCATGAGACAAGACTTTTTTAGCCTTCAAAGAGGGATGAGTTTCTTTTAACTCCTGGTGCTGTGCATTGAAATAACAGGTAAAACTGCAACCACGGGAACTTCTGAGAAATGATGCCTGCAGGCAACTCCCTCAGAACTGGCATCCTCCCTTACAGTTGGAGCCCATGCAAAAGATGAATCTTTCAGCATGAGATAAGAGTCAGCAAATTAAAGCTCTCCTGGACCAAAGGAAAATAAAGCAAAATCTACCATGGGACTTGCGTAAGTCTTTTTTTTCTCTTATTATCAGAAGAACTAGCTTGAATATCTTTAGTGATCATAATTATTATGTTATCCTGTAGAAAGGACAGCTTTTATAGTGAAATCATAGATCAAGCCACTTAGTGATTATCGGCTAAAAAATGGCACTTTCAACTCCATCCAGATATTCAACAGCATCGCTACAATGTGACTTCTAATTGACCCAGCCCATCTTACAAGAACACAAAATTCAGTTTGAAAGTATTTCCTTAGAAAAGCACAGAGGAGACTGAAAACAAATCTATTCTGGGGCTAGTGGGACTGTAACCCTTGTTTTTTCCAGTAATTTTTCCTTGTCTGTGGCCATTTTCCTCATTCAGGTTTGAGCTGGATCTCTCCCTGTATGGGCCAAAATTCAGGGTGATAAAGGCATATATAGTAATCACCAGATGCACAAACAAGATAAACCAAGGGAATAATTGAAAGACCTATTTAGAAGAAGTTCATTAATGACCTCACTACAAAGTGTCCTTTATGGATTTGCACTGTGAAATCAAAGTGGAAATACTGATTTACACACAGGATTATTATTTATATAATTTAATTTTAACTTCTTAAATCAGTTGCATCATCTCTGTTGTACCAGATCCAATAAACAACTAATTGTTATCAACTGTTTATTATTGTTACTCATGAGGCTTGAATACTGGGGCACATCAAGACATCTGTATAAATCTCACTTTGGTTACATACTTCAGCTGGCACTGCACCAGGTCCCTAGGGCAGCTCTTTGTGTCATTACACTCTTACTATCCCAATGGGTTTTAATTGTAATAATCTAACTTACCTACTCAAGCCAGGAACAGCTGTGAAATAATGACTTTTCTGATCAAAGTAAAAATTGCTATCATTCTGTGTTTTTCTTGCGTTACTTAGGATATGGATTATCTTTATTTTCACATCTGGAATTCACTGTAACAGAAAATCGTAGTGAATTGTTCTCCTTGATGCCAAAGAAAGCATCATATAATTAGTACTGCAATTGTTGCTGATTTTAGGACCATGCAGGCATGAGAGAGAAGGTAAAGATAAGACAGTGTGTTTTCAGATTACATCTGAGAAAACAAGAGTAATCATCATATAAATGACTGTATTTTTCTCAGTTGTCAGAGTTACAAGTCCCCATGTGCTAACAAATGGAAAATAACACATTCATTGCAGCCAATCTAAAATAATCTCAGTGTGAAGAATGCCAGCAGCAGACCTGCCAAGACGTGCAGCATCACAGTGTGACCAGACAGACTTCATTGGTCACAAATGGGGAGAGTGCATGATTACATTTAAATGATGATAGGGCTGCCAGCATTGCTATACCTGGGAATCACAATATATACTGAAAAGTAGCAGAATATCACACCTGTATGTTGACAGGTGTTCACTTGAATGTTTGAAAGCTTATGAAACTAAATCATTAAGCTGCTGGAAAAATGGTGCATGTCTTGAGTCTTGACATATGGAATAGCTTTTCCACTGTCTCTGTCTTGAATTCAGAGTAATTTGAGAAATCATATGTCTTCTCTTGATCTTTAATACACCCATTTGTCCTATGCTTGTATTTGTTGATTGAGGAAGATCAATGGTATGAATTAAATAGTAATTGCTCACTGAACAGGAATCACTAGGAAAGTTTTTAGCTTGTTGAAATGCACAGATCTGTATCCCAGGAGTGTCTTACTAGAAACAGCTTCGTTATGCTCATGGTTTAACTGTGTCTTACACTTTCCCAATTAATAAGATTTCATAACCCCTGAGGTTTATGTGCAAGCAGGATTTGTCAGTAAGTTTTAAATTCAGGATACTCAAGAAAAGTAACTACTTTGGCTAATAAATCCCTCAAGTAACAATTAGTGTTATCAATGTTTTATACATAGTTTATGATTCCAGTAAAATTGCCAAATGTCTTCTTTTATTCATGCAGCCTGACACACTCACAAGGTTTAATTCCTAAGAACACAGAAATTTGCCCTGCCTACTGAAAATGCAATCAGCAGGGGGTTTTGCCAATTAAGGCTGGCCCCCTCACACGAGTGACCAGTGCTCCTTGCTACAGCAGCGACAGTGCAACAAGGCTGTCACCAAGTCAAACCTCTAAGGCTTCATCCGTAGCACTTTAGGCACTGAAGTCAGGAGCAAACTGTTCAAGATGCAGACCCAGGAGATATTAAAATGTAAGAGAAAGGAGAAAAGAAAATTTAAAAAAAAAGAAAAAAGGAGGAAAAAATAAAAGGAAAGACAGACTTTTTACATCCTTTATTGCTACTTTATACATCATGCGCTAGGCTTCTTCACATCACCTTTGAGACTGCCACTGATACTGTGCCCAATCAGCTCAATTACGGAAGGACTGACATAATTTCTCCTCTCCTTGAGGACAGCAGGTTTTCATAGAATGTAGCAGAGGCTAACAATATGCATGCGGTTCAGGACACAGTTAGAATATGGGTTTGGTTTTTTTGAAGTTCTATTATCCACCAGCTGAGGAGAAAATTGTTTAGAAAACCATAAAGTGAAATAACCTGATTTCAACCTATTTTGTCATTACATCCACACATCATACCGATTTATACCATTTAATAATTTACTTAGTGATTGTATGAAATAGAATATTTCCCAGCGCATTACAAATCTTATACCTGAAATCTGGAGTTGTCACAGGCTCCATTCTGGCATTAATGAATATTTGACCCTGAGCCGGGTAAAGTGGCGCAAAGATCTTGTACCTCTGTTTGCAAATCCAGATTTTCATGTTTTTCCTGTATAGTGACTCCAGCAGAACTGGTAAGGCAGCATTAAGAGTAGAATCACAGAATGGTCTGGGTTGAAAGTGACCTTTAAAGAGCTTTTCCAACATCCCCCCCCCCCCAATAGGCAGGGACATCTTTCACTAGATCAAGTTGCTCAAAGCCCCATCTGAGCTAGGGCTTTGAACAATCTGATCTGAGGAAGGAATCAGTAACAAAAAAAATGCACTATCCATAACTTCTCTGCAGCACACCCTGCAGCCCTTTGCTTACACTAGAATTAATCAGAATTTGTCATAGCTTGAGTGAAGCATTTTGGAAGAACTCACTCAATAACTCAGATAGTTTTAGTGCATCTTAAAAGCATACTGTTCAGGACAAATGGCATGAGGGTTTTTTTCTCCTGTGCTTGCAGCGTTTTCTGCTTTCACTCCAATCAGTGTTTTGTCAGTGAACCTAGACTCTTCACTTTTCTGTTCAAACTTTGCTTTCAGTCATATTTGCTTTTTCATTTTTCCTTTTCTTGTGTGTGTCCTCTTCTCCTAATGCAGTGCTACCAGGATTTCAAAACTCTGGGAGACTGTTAAAACCTCGAACCAGAGTCAAGTGCAGTACCCTTTTCAGTAGTGAAAGCACTTCTATTCAGATTTGGCTTTTTGGTTGTTTGGTTTGTTTTAAACCCTGCTTTTTCTTGAAAAAAAATCGCGCCTATCTGTGACTTACATTAGCATTTCTCTGAAAATTGCAATTCTTGACAGTGTAGCTGATAAGCCGGTTGCTATCCTTCAAGTTCTCTGGGTTTTACACCAATGTCACAGTTGTATGCCCCTCAACTTCAGACTGATAAAATCTGCCAGTGACACAGTTTAAGACATAGATGCACTTGAAAGGGGGAAATAAATAATCAAGAGAATCTGCAATACCATATTCTGAATAACAATTTTATAGACTTAGCAGCAGCTTCTTGTTTATTGGCTAAGGATCACAATGTCACTTCTTTATTAGCTGCATTTCAGAAATAATGAAAATTTACAAAATAAGTTTAAACCAAATAAAAAGTAAACAAAACTTTATCCTATTTGCATTAATTTATATGTATGTATATATATTGACCAGACAGATACCAACCAAAACAGATGTTTAAGATAAAAATGAAATTCCCAAATATTCAGACTTTTGAGTCTACAGTACCTTGTCTTTTGGGGTATCTCATTCCTAGATAAGAAAACAGACCTGGATCTCTTGGGCTGGAAAAGCACAAGCGAAGTAGGACTGACTCTTCAACTAAAAACATACATTGCTCTAGGTTTATAGATATCTTTCTTCTATGTCTCTTGAGAGCCAATAAATATTCATGGAACAGTATTGTACTGATTTTCTTAACTTGTAATTAAAAATATATATTGAGGTTTTCTAGTGTGATCTTGGGAACTTCAGCTGGCCTCCTATTATAGCAACCAAAGCTGCATGTAACAGCTGAATCTGCCACTATAAGAAGCCCTGCTATATCCTGACTGGCACTGAAAGCAGCTTGTTCAACAGCAAAGGAAAAGGATCACGACATTTGCTGTCCTCAGTAGTTTCGTGTTTTGGCTTTTTTGTTTTGGCCTTTTTTTTTTTTCAGGTTTACAGTTTAATATGTTTTCTTCCCCAATAATCCATGAAAATTAGTTAGAGGCAAATTTTAAGGTATGCAGAATTTTGACTGGAAAGTGTTAAAGAGAATAGAGACACTTTTCATTGCCTTTGGTCTGTTTCTGATCTCCAGCTCCATGCTGAGAATGCCATCCCCACAACTAATCAAAGGTCTGTTCTTATTAAAATTTCTCATTTCCTGTCCTTGTTTCACTTTCATGTCATTAGTTATGACTGTTCAATCTGCAAAAACTTGGCCTATAAAAGAAATCCACTGATTGTTTTCCTTCCCTTAGTCCTTAATTAAGGTAGTAGCACCCATCCTCAAAAGTTTCTCAGTAATTCAGCATTTGTCCATAGTCTGGCAGTTAGTTGCTTACTGAGATGTGGGATGTGACACCTCAGGATGTGACAGAAAACACTGCACAAGGACCAGACAGAAACATCCCTGAAAACACATTTAGAACTCACTGACTTCAGCTGTCACATAAAGGAGACCTTCTCACAAGCTCTCCTTGTTTTTAAATGACCATGTTGGCGTACTCAGCCTCTCAACAGCATCACACAAGAGAGCTCTCATAAGCAAATATGATGTATCAAATAAGATGTATCAAATATATCAAATATGAAGTTGTGGAAAAATCTTTTGAAGGAAGTAAATTCTAGTTAACAGATCTGGGATGAACGAAATTTTAAGACTTCCTTTTCCCACATTTCCTTCCATTAAAAAACCAAAACAAACCAGAAAACCTCAAACCAAACAAATCACCACTCAAAACTAGAAAACAACTAAAAAAATACTTGAACAGTAAATTAAGTATGCATTATTTATATAAGTTGCTTTTACCACTAAAGAGCACAAGCATTCAGCATGACCATGGAAGATGTTTTGGATCCTATTTTCTATTTGGCTGCAAATCTTTTGAATCACACGCTTGTATTGTAAACGACTTACATGTCTCAGCAGAAAAGAATTCATTAAAGCTCCAATTCTGACTATAATGACACAAAGTATATTGAAGTAGTCTTGATTTTTTTGTGCTTCTGGAAGTTGCAAATATTCCTTTTTCTAAGACATGCTACTAAGTTTGTGTGTTCTGTAGGCAGATGAACTTGAATATTTCCTCAGAAAAATTCTATGGCCTCTCTGAAAGTTTCCCACAGATTTTAAACATACACTGTTATTGCTTTGTGGAGCATTAGCACTAACCTGATAGACTGCGATGACACTGATGAAACCTTGACAATATAGTAGCTTGATAATCTTTGATATTTGAGAGGCAGTCAAATAATGTAACAAGATTGTGAACAGTCATCATAGGAATCTGGATTAGAAAAAAAGTTATATAGTGAAATAAGTACTGTCTATTTGTGATGCTATTTAAATTTTCCTTCCTTCACTCTGTGCTCAGAAGCTGCCACCAGTGCATGCAGCCCTCTACAATAATTATATATGCATATATATTTTAAACATTAATATAAAGGCAAAAAAACCCCAAAACCAAACCAAACAAAACCCAAGAAAGCAAACATGCAGACCCAAGCTATAATCAAGTAATTCTCAAAGGTAGCCATTTCCTAGGATGAAATTGTAAAGAGCATACTGACGTGAGAAAGAGAAATGGGCCCAAATTCTTAACTCTGGATAAAGTGTCTCCTGAAAACTGACTGAGATGACATTAAACTCTTCCATTTTTTTGAGATGGAAATTGTGGTGTTCAATTAGCTGCAAATCTCTGATATTTTAATATTTCAAAAATATCTTGCACTAAAATTGCATCAAAACATTCATAAAACACATCTTTTTCCCCTGGGAAGTATTATTAAATAATATAAAAAGTCTTCTATATTATGGAAAAGAAAAAAAAAAAAAAAAAGAGAGACATTCACAGCAGGTCTGAACCAACCTTTTCTTCTGACAAACACCACAAAAATATTTTTCTGTAAATTCATTTTCGTTTGACACTTGGGGGTTTTGCTACCTTTCACAAACACAGAAACTACCAATCTGACTTGAAAGGCTTGAAGTCAAGGCTAGAGTTGTCTTTTGAGGTAGTTTGCTCAAGGTGCAGCCAGAGAGCAAAAGAGTCTCTGCATGAGCTGCTGAGACACTGAAGCAATCCACTATTTCAGGAGGCAAACTTTCCAATTTTACAAAATGTTCTTAAGAAACCATTGAAATAAGCATAAACCCCTGGAGGCAATATCCACATATATTTAAAAAAGATGGTATTAGATAACTTTGCAAATGGATTTTTATTTCTCTTACTGACTAGATTTTCCCATTAGTGATTGCATTCAGCTATAACATCATGACACTGCATCTAGTGTAGGAATCTGTGTAATTGAGTGGAAAGTATTGATAACGAGACCTTATTCCAATTAGGCAGATACAGCACAGAACTGACTGGATCGGCAAAATGTGTTTAGGAACGTTTCAAGGACACTTGGCACCCTGAAGCACACAATCATACTTTCATACATACAGGAATTTCCTCCCTCACAAAACTTTAGCCTTTCTAGTGAGAGACAACTTTGAGTTAACATAAAATTAATTCAAACTGTCAAAGAAATTCACAAAATGGCAATATTAAAGTTCTTATAACATTGTTTGGTCAAGTTGCATACAAAGAAGTATTTTCTATATATACTATATTAAATATACATCTAAACAATCTGTTTGTGATAAAAATGTGCCATAGAACACAAAGGATGACAAAATGTAGCTTTTGGAAATTCAGTGAGGGAATCTCTTTTTCATTTCAACATCAATGTGTAACTATTTCATGAATTTCATATCATTTAATCTTGAAAATTAAAACCAAAACCATTAGAGATTGGTTAGCAGCTAATTTTCTTAACTTAGAACTATTTTGCATTAGTTGCTCAGGATGATGGTGTTAATAGAGAGATTTTAGAAATTCATTAAACTGTTCTATAACATCACATTTTCAAAAAGCACTTCCAAACATCGTTTGCAAAATCTTCCCATAGCCATATTTATATCATGTCCAGAACTGTGCTACTAACAAACATACTTCGGTGCTAAGTAAGCTTCAGATACTTAAACGTAGTGTGAAAAAATATGTTCTTTTATATACAAAGTTTCCTAAAGCTAGCTTGCAACAAAATCTCCCTTGAGGGGTAAGTCCAGCCCAGGAAAGGCCTAACCTTTGACAAAACTTCCAAGAAATTAATCCCCTCTCCAACAAAATGATCATTTCTTGAGCACAGAAGAGACCAAACTTTCTGATCATAAACTGCCTCCCAAAATCACATTGAAAATAGGCATAAACTTCTCATTCAATGTGCCATATGAGATGGAAAAGTGAAGGGGAGCATCAGTGAGAGGTGCTTGCAGGTGAGCCACAACAGCGATTTTTTAGGGGATGATTAATACCTGCAGGATGACATCTCCCAGACCTGCTGGTGATTCTGTGTTGAACTGGTGCTACTGGCTTTGAAAGCCCCTCCAGCTTCACTGTCCGCCATAGATCCTGTGCTCTGGAGTGCATGACAGACAGCATTACTCCCAAACTTTCAAAGTCACATAATATGGTCTTAGCACACGACTTACACGACTAGTGTAAGACTGGCAAGTGTTTGGCCACTGCTGCCCGTGGTAGCCACTGAGCTTGCCTACATCCAATTCGAAGGGTCATTGTGAACCTTTGGATAGTCCAACAGATGCAACTGGTAGGGCTTTTTTGCTTATACTGTTAGAGAAACTATCTCTAGAGTATTTGTCACCGAGCAGAAATGGTAAATGCCTCTGAAAATAATTGTGAAGTACTTCTGGAGTGACCTCTGCACCAGAAAACATCAGCATGGAGCGCTGGTAGTAACATTTGTATTCTTGGTCAGAAGTACATGTCTGAGCACAGACTGCAGAAAACATCATCCCCAGCTCGCTTCCCCTCCTCTCTTCCAACATGTATTCAAGCCTGGGAGCCCTACTGTATGTATTTGACATATCGAAATACTTTAGTAAAAGCAAATGATAAAGGTTTTTCCATTTCACACAGTTCTGCTGAACTCTAAATGTTGAGGGCATTGCTACTTCATCTCCCTCCTGGAACCATGCACCAAGAAGGCCAAAACCAACACACAAGTGCCAACCTCTGTATTTAGAAAGCTGTGAGATGGGCCTGCTGGCACAGAGATCAGGTTAGCTCTGGGACAAACCAAATTTTCATCTCTGGTTTACTAGATAAGACTCAAAGTTGGGCAGAGATCAAGACTAGATACACTACTTCCATTTCTTTTGGTCAAGGGATGGTAGAGTCAGTATTTACAAATAATTTGTGCTTGGGAAGCATCTGAGATGCAACAATATTTTCCTGTACCCAGAACATAACTGTAGTAGCAGCTCTGACAGAGAAATCAAGTTGTACCTGCAAGGTATCATACACTCAAATAACTGTTATTTTGGCAGACTGGCCCAGATTCTCTTCTCATTTATTGAGAGAAATGCTGCATTATTTCACAAAAGAACTCCCACAATACCCATTTATGTCAAAGTAAGATCATAATGCAGACTTGCAGTCAAGAATGATCAAAATTTCTCTCTCAAAAAGAATTTTGGGTTATGCTTTCATCTTGAGAAATGCACCAGCATTGGGGTCAAAATTTCAAAGTTAGCAGTTTGTAGGGAAATATTTCTATCTTTATTCTTGATGTATTAACAGAATTCAGACTTGGCTTTCAAACATTTTCAAAGGTGGATATAAACTTATTTCTGACTTTAGAGTATAAAGAAATGGGTACAATGCTATCAAACTCTAAGTGTATGCACTGAAGGCATTACTAGCCTGTGCTTTTCCTGGTGACTGAGGAATTAGGTCAGAAGAAAAATGCCTTCTCTGCATCCAAGAGAAAAGAGATGTGGTAACTAATACTGCTCCAAATTCCTTCAGCAACTTAAATCTTTAACTCTTTCTAATTTTTATGAGAATTATGCACACATAGTGGTAAGAAGTAGAAGTCTGTATTTGTTTTCTGTTAGCTGTAATTCCCTCATAAGACCAAGAATCTCTCTAAGCAAGATACTCTTTCATATAACAGATGAGCAAACCTGGGAAGGCTCAAAAGTTCACGATGTTTACTTAACCCGTTCCAGAGATGGCGTTGTACTACAGACAAACGCTGCAAAAAGCATTGAGGTTTTTTCGTGTAGGACTGACCTATTAAATTGAAAACCAGGACTACAAGTCTTCCAGGAATAGACTACTAGAAAGTGATATTTTTGTTATTTCCTGTTGGGCCAGAAATACTACAAAGGTGAGCAGCAGGTGACTAAGACCATATTTTAAGTCCTGAGAGCAAAAGATAAAGATTAGACTGCAGCCATTATGTCAGAAAAACAAGAGAGCTAGAGAACAAGTAATTTCTTTTTTAAGAAATGCCTTTCCCTTTCTAAAACAAGTCAAGTTCATGTATCAAGAATCTTTTAAAATCATAACAATACACAGATATTTTAGCCTTATGATTTATGCTTTGAAATATACTTTAAGGAGATGATTTGATCCACCCTAGCTTCTGTTTGTCCCATTTGTGACTGTATTAATTTTTTATCAATTAGTAAGATTTGCACACATTTCTACAATCTAGATGATGAGTCCTAGCACATCTGATCTTGTTCTGACAGAGGCCTAAATCAAAGTAGCAAATAAATATGAATCTGTCTCTAGCTATTTATTCTTTCCCTATGAAAGCTGTACCTCTGGCTCACACTCTCCCTGGGTTACTGTCTGTCACTTGGCCTGGTATTTGCTTGGGTGACTTTCTTCCTAATTCCCCACTGCAAAGCTGGAATCAGCAAGCAGAGGGATACCCAAGATCCCTGAAGTTGTGAGCTCTGGAGATGGACATCTCAATGAGTTCCTCTCCTACCAACCAGAGCATCTCTGTCCCAAGGTCCCAAACCAGTTGTAAGACCTCTCTGGCCCCCACCCTGCCCTGCTGCTTCATGTTACAAATCTGCAAGGCAGTCAGGGTTGTCTGAAAACTCCCAGTTTTTTTGGAATCCCTGTTTGGGACCATATTAGTGAGAGTGGAATCTTCTAAAAGAACCAGCAAAAACTCAGTGTGGATTACAGCTTGATGGCCCTGGCTGAGAATCTTGTCCTGAATACTTGACAGGTAAAAAGTACATGAACTCAAGGCCAGGGATGTTAGTCCCCATCTGTCAGGATGGAGCCATGCCTGCAGGCTGGCCCTATACCTTGGACCAGAAGTGTGCATCAGTAACAAGTTTGTGGCCAGTCTGTAAAACACAGTGAGCAGCATTGTTTGTGCAGGAGGTTCTCGCATGACAGTGCTGAAAAACTGGCCAGAGAGAAGCCAAGATCAAACAAACAATACAGGAGAAGGTGTAAGTTCTCCATTTGCTAATTCTCAACGAAAGTTAGACGCCTCTTGTGGGTTCTTAAACCTAAACACCAAGATGGCAAGTACTGGCTTTTGCTAAGAAACACTAGCTTTTATCTAAATACACATGCTGGCAACAGACAGTCCCTTAAGTCTGCCCTTGTGTGCCTGGGCTGTCAGCAGCAGCTGTGTGTGCACCTCTCCTCTTCTCAGCTGAAGCACACACTGAAGAGGACTCCTTGGCAAGATCAGCGCAACAACTGTATTCATACCTGCTGCTTGCGGGGAGTTCAAGCCCTGGTGTTAGCAACACCATCGGGATATCGCTTCCTCAGAGCTGGTTCTCCCCTATGTCTGAACATACCCTAATTGGAAGCAATTTTATGGCAATGTTACCTTGCTAGTTATTACTGTCTTTCTCTAAAACTTCTATACCTGTCAGAAACTACTAACCATTATTCCCTAGCTACAGAAGTACATATATTTTAACAATTCTCAGGGAGATTAGAGCAGGATGATTTGTGTCTGGTCTAGAGCATGGAAACAATAGTACGTTTTATAGTGAAATCCATTCTGCTGAAAGTAAAATAGGTTTAGAAAAAAAGGTCTCTGAGGCTTTCTGCCAGTAACTGACCATCTCTACTAAATTTTGCAGTACAGACTTAAATGTTTCTCTCTACACATGCAGGTTACTCCTTTTAGGCTGGGCTCTTAGAGTCAGTCTATCATGGGACCACGTCCAGGGTCTACTATTGCAAAGTAGCAACTGTATGACTACCTGCATGAGCTTGAAGGAATTACTTTGATCCTTCCCAAGTGTTTTTTTTTTCTTCCTTTTTTTTTTTTTGACTCTCCATTTCCCATTTATTAGAGATTGTGGATATAATATATTAGCAGGGTGTTTGTCTTAGCCGTATTTTAACTTTTTCACAACAATGTTTGTTGTGTATTCCCATGGCAATTTGTTTTGTAAATCTGTTGAGCACCAGAATGTTTCATATGACTTAATATGCCATATGGTAAGATAGCACAGGAATAACCTTGTTGCTGAAGTCTCAGGATTACCTCTTGCTGAAACACGTGCTGTGTTTTAAGGTCAAGGGGCTAAATATCTCTTTTAAGATGTTGACAAAAAAAGGGGTATTAACAGGAACAAAAGTTCCTTTTAAAGATTTGCCTGTTTTCACAGGTACTTTCCTGCAGAAGTAACTATTTTTAACTCCTGTCCATGAAATCTCCTGATATTTTTCAACACCTCTCCGAAGCTTTGAGGGTCACAGGACCACATTATTGAGCTTCCCCACAATAATTCTAGGAATAGCTCCAAGATATGAATCATTATCTCCTGCCTTGATCATCAGATGCTTATACAGACTGTGTTATGCCCCAACTGGATAACTTTAGTTCATGCATTTGGGGACCTTCCTGCTATTCCCTGGAGCTGCCTGTAGCTTGCACACAGCTCTGTTGCCAAGAGAGTAACCAGAGCCAAAATCTCAGTGTGAACTCAGTGTTGAAAGAGGTTCATTGCTTCATAATGAAGTAGAGGATCCAGTTTTAAGTCTTACATGGTGTTGCTCTATCACATACACAAAAGTTGGTTTGTTCATGTTCCCTGTGGCTTTTCCATCAGTCTAGGTTAGGAAATGCACATTTCTTTTGCCAGAGCTACAAACCAGATATTATTACTCCTTGTTACTTCCCAAACTTACCAACTAGCCTTGTTAATACTGTCTGACCACCAATGCCTCACTGTACCACAACATGTGTCCAATTTCAGCCTTATTCTTCACGGAGCGCTGATTTATTCAAGCACGGGGCAGCAGGAACTTGTGCTTCTTCATACTACAGGACACCTGTTTGCCTTTGCCTGCCAAATAACATTTGGTTCACAAACAATTCTGGTTGCCACCAAGACAGACTGAATTACAGCAGGTGCCTGGGAAACCTAAGAACTTTTGGGGGATAGAAGTCCTTGCAACAAGAAAGCTCCTAATTATGCTTGAAGACAGTTTATACCTAGGAAGACTGATAGGGACAAAGCAAGGAGCTAGGAAAGGAGCCTAATGGAGCTTGTGAAAGAAACATTCCTACCGGGGCTGAGCCACCAGCTGCATCCAACTAGATGGAAATAGTATATCAGATGCCTTCTCTGCTTGGAGAAGGCTGAAATAAAGTTTCCATGTCTGAGTATGGGATATAAAGCAGTGTTGTGGTAACAGGTACTGTGTGATTTGGTTGGTGAGAAGCAGACGTGGTGGATCCGTGGCTGGTGCTGCACCCTGTGCTTGTCCACCAGCACCAGCTGGTGGTGCTCTTAGCAGCTTTTCGGTGCATCTTAAAAATGCATAGAAGATACAGGTTTCCTCATTCTCATGAACACTACGCTCAAATACCTGCAGATTTCTTTAGAAAATAAGTAGTTCTGATCACTGCCTGTAAAAGCACTGTCACAAAGCTCCAAACACTCCAAATCCCCTAAACATTCCCAATGCTCTACATCTACAGAAAAGCTGCAACGGATGCCATCTACCCATGGGAAGTGGAAGTAGTATTCCCAGGCAGCACTTAAATATCAGAGGAAGGACATCCAGCAAGGTGCAGACTGCTTTTAGATAGAATAATTTTCACAATGGGGACTGTGCAGATGGTGAAGACCTGCTTGATAGACAAAATAATCGAGGCACATACAGTAATCAAAAGGAATTAACCCAGAACCTTAGAAGAATGATAACATGTAGGATCTAAAAGACTTAAGAATGATGAACCAGAATAGTTACCATACATTTTCAGGAATAATTTAAAAGTAGTAAATGCCTGGTGACATAAGCAATCTTACATTTTTAAAAACATTTTAGTATGTGACTGAATTTCTATGTTGATACGTATCAGGCCTGTGAAAAACCCCAAGCCTCCAAATGAGAGCTTTAGAATGACAATTGTTTAAATCAGATATATAATCAATAATTCTACTTTTTCTAGGGCATATCAGAATCCTATTGCTAGTCTCTGTGTATCACAGAGGCTGATGAAACATTTTGCTAAAAAAGTTTTGTTAAAGTAAATCCTTCTTCTTATTAAAAATTTTGTCCTAATGTTATTTCTGCATACATGTTTCTATTTTAAAATTAACCAATACTTAAAGAAACCCAACCCTCTCTTTTAAAAAGGGCTATTCTGTACTTTCTCCTAACAAACATTATCAAAGGCCAAGAAAATATAGTATCGAAAAATAAACATCCAAACCAGTTCCACACCAATTTCATAACAGGTCTTTTTTTCACCCAATATGTTACTCTTGGCAATTTTGAAATCCAAGTTAGTCACTTCTAAAATGTACTTGTATTTAAACATTAATATATGAGTAATCTCATGAGTGCATCAGTGAAACCACTGAAGTAAGTAAAGCTCACAGCATGCCTATGCATTTGCAGAATGGTTGGCTTTTGCTGCTTCTTCACACTAGTTTGCTGCTGTAGAGCTCTTCAGAGACATACCACTACACCTGCTGGCTTGGTCCGAAGTGCCACTGCTTGTGCCATGTATTTTTAGTTTGTGGTCTGAATCAGAATGCAGACTTCATGTAGCTCTGGTTAACTTTGGCAGGGGCTACAAAGCATACAGCAGCCCTTAAGAAAAATCAGGCTCTTTGTTTAGTTTCTCTTTAAAATGGTGCTACACAACATGGGTAAACTATGTTGCTCCTCTTAAATCTCAGAGTGGAAGAAGTACATGCACCTAGGACTTATGCTCTAAGAAAGATCTAATATGTAAGGAAACCTTCATGGGACAGTTTACAGCATACAGTGGTTTTTAACTGTCATATAGGATTTAATGGCAATTATATCACAGAATAAGATGTAAAAATGTATTTAAAAACACTAGTAAAAAATGATATTTTTATACAACCCTGAAGAATAATAGAACCAATTTAAATGCATACAAGAAATTTTAATGGAATTTCCATGCACCAGGAAGAGTATTAATAGAAAACAGGTGCACGTTAAGAAAGCACGTTAAGAAAGAAGTTGAACTGAATTTGAAAAAGTCACTGAATTTGAGGAATAGGAGCTAGATAACCTGGTATGGATGTAGGTTTATGGTGAATTCCCTCCATGAAGATAGCAAATTATCTTTTTGCTAACAATACATAGTATTTATTAGGAACAGATAATTATAGTTCCCCATGATTAATCTGTAGCAATAGATAATAATAATTATCTATGATTATGTACTACTAATGACCTATTTGACCTTTGGGGTTTTTTTTATGCCAGTGTCTTTTTTTTTTTACTCATATATCTTTGATCTCTGCTTCTAACACTCAAAATGTCACACTCTGGATGTAGTGATTTTCTTTCAGTTACTGACAAAACTTCTGGCCTTCCTCAAATTTTATAATTATCATCACAATTAAAAAAAAACCAACTTAATGAAATAGCAATTTCCAACTTAGTATTTTTGTTCTTTTCCAAATGAGCCTTTCTTAGGCATTAGTTTTAAAGAGGAGAAACAGAGCAGGTCTTTAGCTAGGGCTTTAATGCTGAATAATTTTGAAATGATTGTATTTTTTCAGATCTAAGAAGAAAAATCCCTTAAATCTTTAGGGAAATGGGATTAAGCCAAGGTACTTCAAATGATACCAGGCTTGAAGTAATAGAAGCTTTCCTGATAGCCTGAGATTAGAAGGGACAAAAGACCAGAGCCTGTTCTCAGTTTGGGAAGAATACAAGGCAAGAGAGATAAGTACTTACTCATTACACAAGAGGCAGCACTTAATATGATTTTTGGAAATCAGAGAAGGGCTTGAGAATCCCTAGTCACTGACTAAATTACTCAGGAAGATGATGTTTCTTCAATACATAATTGGAAAAAACAGGAGGAGAGAGAGCTTGAGTGGATATTAAAACTGAAGGTGTGATTTATTAACCAAAGCACCCAGTTATTTCAGTAACAGACAAAGAAGAAAAGTTAAAAGCCTGTAGCCATAAAATACAGAAAGAAGTTTAGCGTTTCTCCAGGACACAGCTTGAATATGGTAGGACCCTGCATGGAGAAGCCTTAAAGTGTGAGCCTCAAGGTCAAAGCAGCTACTGTTCTACCAGTTTTGGATTTGTAGTGCCACTGAAATGCACGGGATCTCCTTTGTCAACTGCTTAAATGAATTCCAAGCAGCAGAACCAATTCACCAATACTGTTCATCAGTAACACCAATTATTTATTTATTTAACAATCATGTCACAATCAGCTTTCTGCCGTTCCTCAATAGAAATGGGGGCAGTTGCAAGTACATCACTCAGAGCTGTGCTTCCTAAAGAAACACACAAACTTCATTTCCTTTAAACCATGAACT
Organism: Psilopsiagon aurifrons; assembly: GCA_025447955.1. Taxonomy (NCBI): domain Eukaryota; kingdom Metazoa; phylum Chordata; class Aves; order Psittaciformes; family Psittacidae; genus Psilopsiagon; species Psilopsiagon aurifrons. The sequence continues at coordinate 17,157 of JAOEHY010013133.1, read as the reverse complement.
CATTTTTGTGGATATGGACACAGGAATTTTTCAGGAACCAGTGATCTCTTGGAGACATCACTTTAAGATCTGTGTGATATTTCTGAAATTAAAGCTTCAAAGGTTCAAGGAGCTGAAACACTGAAGTTGTTTTGTTATACACTAAAAGAAGTCCTTCAACAGTTTCTTTATCATTCCAAAACCCTTCCTATAGAATTCAGGAGAGAGTTTTAGGGTTTGTTTTTCTCTTTTTTATTAAATGCCTAGCAAAGAATATTCAAGAATGACATTTGATTTAAAAATAAAATTGCAAAAATTGCAAAAAAATGCTTGCTGACATCATTGAATGGTCACAGATTGAGAGAGACACTAACCAGCCTCAAGATCTAGACTTGGTTACGTGACTTAGAGTTAATAATAGTTTGCACTTACTAGCAAAGGCTGAGTCCAAATCTGTAGGGGCTGTAGTGCATAGGAGGAGAATTTTCCTTCTCCTCTACCAGGCAGGCTCACTGCACCCTGCAAGGGCTTATTTGCAGGAGAAAGCAGATGGTGTTTGCAGTGCTGCCTTCCAGCTGGGATTCTGCCAGGGGAGGGCAGCTTTAATTTTTGTCCCCTTTTCACCATGACAACTTCCCCAGCTTGGCTCTCATCACTTGTTTTTTGTGGCAGTGTTAGCTAGAGGAGGATTACAGGGCAGTGATGCTGAATTGTGGTGCTACAGTTGTTCTTTGGGGGAACACACAAATTTGCTTGCAAAGCTAGGAGTTAAGTACAGAAGACAGTAGAGATGTGAGCTGTTAATTTAAAACCCAAGACAAAACAACCAACAAAACTGGAAGTTGTAGCAATCGAGATCAGGAGAGCTTGACAACTTGCTCACTGGAATTAGTGTCATAATTAATGTTAGCACCAAAATCAACTATTTTGTGAGCCATTTTGGCTGGCTTCCCCTTGGAAGAAACTTAATCTTTCTGGGTTTCTGAGGCAGTTTCCTAATGTACAGAACAGAGGTAATATTGTTGCCCTATAAATAGCTATAAATCCATTGTGACCAGTGTGTGCAGTAAAAATAATTTCCTTGATTTAGACAGATATAAACTGAGAAAGAGAAATGAAGTGGTACATATTTTCTTTGAAGGTTGCCTAACATGTATTTTGTGAGTATGCTGGAGCGAGCACAGCCTGCCTGCAAAAGATTGCATGGGAGTTTGACTCCAGCTGTTCCAGCGCTCCATGAAAAGACCTAACATTGCAGCCTGGATAACTAGAGAATTGTGTTGCTGTTCACTTTAAAGCATATCCCTTTGTCACCCATCACTTCAAGAAGTACTTATTTCATGAAATGAGCTTTTCTAGTGTCAATCCTTCCAGCTAAACAAAAAAGGAGATGAAAAAAGGAGTATTTCAAAGTCTGTTCTTCGTGCATGAACAAATGATGTGGAGTGAAATACACTATTCTTCAAGCTCAGGGGGTGAATTGGCATCCAGCTAGGACTGAAGCAGCCCTTAACAATAATACCTGATAGTTCTCATTACACTGCAAATGAAAGTGTTTCACAAGGATCACTTGAAAGGCTCAAGTAAGATATATTGTTAGCATTTCTCTATTTGGAAGACCAGTGGGGATAGGAAACAGATTAATCTACCAGAATTTCTTAAAGGGCCTGAATTTCACAAATATGAATGTGCTGGATGAGCCAAAATAACCTCTGTATGCCCTGTTTTCCCATACTGAGAGACCAAACAGTTAATTCTGAATTACATTTGTTTAGGCAAAAAGTCACCCCAGAAAGCAGACCCTGCAGAACAGCTCTGGGTGTGTTTCCATGTAGTATGGGTGGCCTCAGACCTGCTTCTCCATAGGACATCTGTCCCAAAAAAGGAGCTTCTGTGGTGATGAGTCTTGGCAGGGATGGTGCAGCAGCCCTTGAGTTTCAAGAAGGTGTAGAGGAGCATGGTGGGGCCAAAGCAAGAGCAGTCCTTTGAGCACGGGGGCCAGCCAGTGGGTGCTTAGCTCCCCTCTCTGCACCCGCTGGTCTCCCACATGTGGAAGTCATGTCATTTAGTGACATGGTTTAGTGGTGGACTTGGAAGTCCTGGGGTAAAGCCTGGACTTGATGATGTCAAAGGTCTTTTCCAACCTGGCTGATTCTATGATTCTAAGGGGTTTAGGATTGCACAGGGGTCTCTTCAATGATCCCAAATAAAAGGAAAGGAGATGCTAGTGTTACAGATCTTACTACAGCTTGAGAGATTGTGGGTTTTTTCTTCCTTTTCATAACTTCTTGCCCAATTTCTTTTCTCTTTTGAAGTTTTACAGGTTTTACCTAGGACACAGGGAGAGACTACGTTGCCTCCCTCATGACTACCAATAAGCAGGAAAACAAAGAATCACAAGAGAATCTGTTTTGCAGATCTAATGGGTCTTTGGATTTTTAGCTCTTACTTTAATTTGCACAAAACCAGGCTCTTCTAACCCTGCAGAAGGAATTCATCACTTTTTTCTCTTTCTTCCCCATCACCTCCAGCCCTCTCAACACTAGAGCATCAATACAGAGATGCATTTCTATGCTCTGCTCTTTTAAGCACCCTTGGCCTGGACTGTGCTCTTAAGAGGTGGAATTCATTTGGCCTTTAGACTCATTGCCAGCTGAAGTTGTAGTGCTGGTGAAAATCCTGAGAGCACTTTGACCATCAGCTGTGACCCAACACTACCAACTCTATTTGTTACAAGAAAGCACTTAGAGCTCCAGAACTACTTTGGAAGAACCTTTTTTGTTATATAAATTAAACATACTGGGAGACAGCAAAAAAGCATCATTTTTCAGGAGCCAGGTATAAAGGAAACAGAAACAAAGTTTTAATGGAACAAAACACCTACTGAAATGCTTAATTTGACATTGCTTCAAGTTGTTTTAACATGAATCATCTAGGCATTGTGTGTGAAAAATGGAGATCTCTTTCTTTCTCCTTTTAAACTAAACAGTGAAGAGAAAACTAGCTTAATGTCACTTGATTTATTGCCTGAATAGAAACTAAGCAGGAAGAAAAATTAATCCCCTTTGCTAAACAGAACATATAAAATCTTAATTCTTTAAATGGCATTTATTGTTGAAAGAAAAGTGTTTTGGTTCTTCTAAATGGAAGCAGAGGCACAGAGATGACATTTTTGCATTTTATACCATACTTAGCAGCATCAGCTCATGGCTTAGAGATTACTACCTCTGTGTTTGCTTTGAATTAAAATTTCAGTAAAAGCAAAAGCATCAGCCTTTTGGGAATGGCAGTGTAGTTTAAATGACATAATGCAGAGGATGGAGGGTAAGGGAGGCTACATGCTAGCTATCTCAGGGATGATAAAACAGGGATCTTCACAGAGAAAACAGGGGCTTCAGGAAACAGCAGAATGAGGTAATGGCAAATGTGCCAGATCTTTCTCCAGGAGGATCCGGAAGAGATCTAATGCCTCTCATTCTAGATAATAGCATTTGAAATGAGTCAATATTTATTTTTTTATTTGTCTTATTAAATCTAGCAAAATATTTGTTTGACAACACACTTCATACAATCAGTAGCTAAAGTTCTCCTGTGGCAGGCAGTCATTGCTACACAGGGACTGCTGGGTGGTCTTAGAAATGATCAGGACGATTGCTGTCTCTAGGGCAGGACTGATCCTCTTTTTCCTATTCAGGAAAGCATGTGGTGGAAGCAGCAGCCACTAGCATTGTGGCTAAGCTCCCTGCACCAAGCAGTCCCAAGGGAATGGCAACCCTTTGATCCTGCTGGCTTGGTTAACGTCTCTTTTTCCCTCTTACAATGAAAGGCGCAGCTGAAACACTTTAATAAACATTTTATAATTATGAATTTTTCTGAATAATAGGAACTTTACAGCAGTGGAAGCCAAGTCGGGCCACACCTGGCCTGCCTGGGCCAAAGAGATGGGCACCTGGTCAAGGTGGACTCCATGACACAACGTATAAGGAGATGGTAGTCACCATGCACCCCAAGAAGGAATGAAATCAGCCTCCTGCAGTACCATACCTAGCACATTTAATTTGGCACAAGTACTGCCAGGACTTGGAAAGGATAAGAGCAGTTTTAAGTGAGGTGGTGGCTTTTGTTAGATCTCTTATCTCCCTTGTTTATTCCTTTTAAACTTCATCATAGTTACAACACTGAAGCTTATAAAGACATGAGTAGCCGAAGTCACTTCAGAAAATCAAACAGATAGTCACAAGTCACTGCAGCTTTAAAAATGTTATCCTCTGCTTTGTAGCTCTGCTCATGTAAAGAATAGGGTATAACAAGAGTAACTTCATCCCTGTAAGTCACAATCCTCTTAGGCTAGACCCATCATTTTCTTGGTGCAAATATATCCAATTTCAAAGCTCAGATCTTTTATCACTTCCATGGTATCTGGGAGACTTAGATATGCCTAATGAAGAATTCTGTCATACATAGTAATCAATATTTTCTAGAAATAATTATGTTGACTCAAATGCTCACTGAACGGAGAAGGGTGCTGTAACACACCTTGGGCAGCCAACACTTGATTTTTGGGTGAGCACCTCTGCATTCCAGCTTGGCTGCCCATTGAGGGCATGCTATGCATCCCCAGTGACGGCAATGCTGGCTCCCCAACATGCATGACTCCCCACTCAGGCTGCAGCTTATGCTTCCCTGTGTGGAGAAATGTTTTCTTGCTACAGTCTCCCAGAGACTGCATTTCCACAATCATACCAACAGCTTCCTTTTCTCTCATTTAATGCTTTTCTTTATTTGAATTCCTATTTAACTTTGCATGCAACAAAAAGCAAATGATAATAGAGAGAAATTAATATATGACGAAATTTAGTCCTTGGGAAAAGCATTTATGGTCAGGTATATGATTCACCTTCATAGATTTTAATCTGTTAGGGAAAAAAGGATAACTGTGGGGGTTTTGCCTCTGAAATGAGCATTTCTTTTTCTACTTGAAAAGAAAAAATAATAAATCTCTTGCTATTACTCGTTTTCCTCAAATTTTGTAATTCCTCTGTACTGTGCCCTCTCAGCACCCATAGCAGCTTACATTGCAGCAGTCCTGTTAAAATCTTCTTTGCCAGAGGAACAACATTTTAAGCAGATACATGAAAGACTCTTAGAGATATGCAATTATTTCAAAATAGGACAAGTACAAGTTTATTTGCTCTGTTTGCTATATAACTTCCATTGCCTAATTCAGGCAGGAGTTAATTTGTATGCCACAAAACACACATTTTCATTACCAACAGTTATTTACCAAATCAACAAATGGCACATGTCTAGACTTTTTTTAAAGCAGAACTTGTGACATATGTGGGAAATAGTCAGTGCGATGTCAAACTGCCAAGAATCTGCAGCCTGAGCAACCTCATATGGAAAGTGTGGAATGAATTCGCATTTCGCACTTATATGATTTACTATTTGCAACCCCTTCACTTCATTTTTCCTTCCTATCAAAACATTGTTCTCAGTTCTTCTTGTTTACTAGGCACTTCCTGAAAGGTGAAAGCATCAGCTATTATTGGTAGATTTACTAACCCTTTTTATATGCTGAATGGGTCAAAGACACTTACAGGAATGAGCTTGCAAAAGTGACATTCCCAGAAGACTTTTAAAAGTCTTACACACACACACCCCCCCCCCCAGTGCTGAAATCCAAAGCTTTACACCTCAAATAAATCAAAATATAGAAGTGTCATATAACATTCACATGAATGCATACTTAAATAAGACAAGGGACTTCACACATTTTGTGCTTGCATACCATCTACTCTTCCTACAAAGTAACTACAGTACTTCACAACCATTTTATCATCAAAAAACACAAAGACAAAAAAAGGTTGAAATATTTAAAATGTAGAACAAGTTCAGCATTAACTAACAGGTCAAGAAGTCTCTGAAGCCTCTGACCACTTAAGAAAGTGTTTCACGTGGGAAATCAGCAAGGGCTTAAACACAAGTCTTTTAATAGACATTTATCATCATTTTCTCTGCCTAATAGCAAAGTTGTCAGCCCGTTCAGCCTGTCACTACCATTGTCATCCACACTGTACTGCGCTGAAGGTAACTAACCAGTACCCTGCCCCAGGTTTTCAGTTGTTCATTGATCTAAGCACATTGAGCTAATGAACCCTGTATTTAAAACCTTTCCAAACATCAGAGCAGGCCTTAGCAATTTTGCCACAGAACATTTCATTACCCACTCTCCTGCTAATTAGTGTCTGAACACAAAGGTAAAACCTGGCCTCATTCATTAAAAACAGACAGGGTCTTTTGTATTGGTCTCAATAAACCTAAGTCTGTCCATTCACCTCCTGGGAAGCAAGATCTTGCTCTGCTTTACATGCCTCCTGCAGTCACCAGCCACACTGAGCAAGCACTGGCAGAACACCCACAATGGTTCCACTTCTGTCCTACCAGCCGCATCATCATTCTAATGGTGGTTGGCACACTTCCCTTCATGAAGATTGAGCTCTTCAGCAGCGCCAGGCCAGGGCAGTGTGGCCTGGGGAAGCAGCATGTTGTGACTGCATGTGAACACATAGAGAACTCAGCACCTTGCTTCTCTTGCCTGGCTCTGCCTGAAGTGATAACCTCCATCCAAAGTTCCTCTTCATTCAAACTCAGGACTAGACCCCACCTGGTTATTTTAGACGAAGGGATGCAGCAGAAAGTGGACTGGGTTTGCTTACTTCAGATTAATCTTCTTCCTTTAATTATACCACTACTGTCATCACCATTTAGATAATCTGAGCCAGGCAGTAACTGCATAATATTAAAAAGCCCTAAATATTTAAAATCCTGTTAATCACCCTTTCTCTTCCCGACTGCAGCTTTTATTCCAAGAGGGTGGCTGCTGGGAAAAAGTAAATATGCTCCACTGAGGCAAGTTTATGATGCCATTTCTAACTAGCTGATTACCTTACTGTGTGACTAATGCATCTAAATGGAAGTCCCTAATTTTATTTCCGCCTCACTAGTTCATCTCAGTGTATTAGGCAAAAGGAAGCAAAAAAGCATGATAAAATTATGAGTATATATTTTGGTGCACTGCAAAATACAAGTACAAAATGGTAAGTGCATACATGACTGGTAGATATTCCTCCAAATCTCTCTCCTGAAGGTATTAAAAATGAGCTTTAATTGTGAAACAGGGATGATATCACTAAAGAACCTCTTTAAAAGATAATTTATTACTTGTAAACTGGCATATTTTTTTTCATTATTATTAAGTGAACTATTTTCTGTTGCTTTCATGCTCTTTTGATCAATAGGGGCTCTGAAAGCATTCACTGAAGGTGTCATGCTTGCCAATTGCTGTATAAAATATAAATAAGGTGAATATATTGTATGGTACATACAAATCTTTATTCTCTTTCATGGACTCTGGAAAGTTATCCCAGGATCCCATGTTGAAAATCATTATATCAATTCAAAGGCAGATTTTTAAAGCTGGTGAAAAATAAATTTACATGTCAAGTAAACCCCCTACTTTCAGGTTCTGATTTTAGACTCAGAACAGAATTTGAGGCTGAATTACATTAAATCTAATGAAGCCTCTTGTTCTCAGCTTGAGGCTGAGTATGCCTTGAAGAAGAACCTACGCTCCAATACCAATGATGATATTTCTGTCTATACATACAGTCACAGTGCACATGTTTCTGTGTCCTCAGTTCAGCTTCAGGACTTCAGAGTTGTGTTTCAGCGGGCCTTAAACAGTAGCATTAGTGTAAAGAATAGATTCCCTCTACCTGCTCTTTCAGCTTAAAGTTAACTCATTTTTGCTGAAATAGGGCCCTAAGACAAAGGCCTCATAAGTGGTGCCCCTTTGTCGTTTTGCATTGTATTCAGGTATGGAAAAGGGCTGCTGAAGATGAGGTCTGTGAAAGCTCCCACATCATCCCAGGAAAGAGGCAGCAGCTCCATGTTCTACACAGGAGGAGCTTGATGGAAAGGAGTGGTATGGGGGCCCTCATGGGTACACAACCACACAGCTAGGATGGATCTGACTCCTCCTTGTTTCTACCAGCCGCCTCAGTTCAGGGGCATCAGGAGCTACTTGATTTTGTGGACAACATTAAGCCAGCCTCTGGCATACCTACAAATAACAAGGAGGTCAAATACCATAAAGCCCAGTTTGGCATAGTGTCATGGTTTAAGCCTAGCCAGTAACTCAGCCATGCAGCCACCCGCTCACTTCAACCCTTTCTTCCCCACCCTGCTCCCAGTGGAATGGGGAAGAGAATCGAAAGAATGGAAATCCTACGTGTTGAGATAAGAACAGTCCAGTAACTAAGGTTTAACACAAACCTCTACTAACACCAATAATAATAACGATAAGGGAAATAACAAGGGGAGAGAATGTAAAACTAAAAGGGGAAAAGGAAAAGAAAACAATAAACACAAGTGGTGCACAATAAAATTGCTCACCACCCGGCAACTGATACCCAGCCTGACTTGAGCAGCAATCTGGGCCTTCCAGGTAATTCCCCCCAGTTTACATGGGCATGATGTGCTGTGGTATGGAATACCTCTTTGGCAAGTTTGTGTCGGGTGTCCTGTCTCTGCTTCCTCCCAGCTTCTCATGCCCCTCCCCATTGGCAGAGCATGAGACTGAAAAAGTCCTTGATCAGGGTACGCATTACTTAGCACCAACCAAACCACTGGTGCATTATCAGCATTGTTCTCAGACTAAAGTCAAAGACAAGTGCTGCACCAGATACTAAGAAGGAGAGAAATAACTGTTAAAGCTGAACCCAGGACACATCAGTGGCTCAAGTTTTGATCCTAGTAGCCTTTTTTAAGTAGCTTATTAATTTTAAACACAAAGGTCATCTGCATTTCTTGTACTTGAAGTTACCTCACCCAAGTCACTTGCTATTAAGTTGATAACAAAGGTTAGCATATTAGAGTTGAACAGCATAGCTCCTTCCCTAAATAGTTAGCACACCACCAATGTCACGCACAGATTATGACTGAGTAACTCTGTGGGACAGGACGCACTAGCGTGTTCTGATTAGGAAAGCTTTTCTGGGTTACGAACATTACTGTATGGTGCTAGATTTATCATTATATGTTATGCATATGTACTCCAATTTATTCCATGACGAGACGCTTTCTTTTCAACTACTAGTATGCATTTCACAAGAACAATGACCAAAATGTCATCATTGCTACTATGTGGAAGAAATTAAATACGCCATTAAAACTACACTTTACTCAAGAATGCTTTTTACGTTATTTCTTGTAATCATGGTTGGCCTAGAGAAGATAACAGTCACAGAAAAAAAAAAAAAAAAAACTGATTTAAACCACTGCAATTTAAAAGTAGGAAATCCACTGTTCTAATAGCAGTCAAACTTATTTCAGAAACCTAGAAGTGACATTCAATACATGCACAATATTATTTTGGTGAGGATAATTTTTATTTTATTTTCAGTCTCATCCACTAAAGCTATACTAAAATTAGGGTCAGAGCAACATATTTCAGTTACGATAGAGTTCTGAAAGAATATGCATTGAGGTTTGCTGCTGTAAGGCACTCACAGGACTCAGCTCCTCAACCATTTAGAGCACAGCATCTGCTCTATGAACACAAGATTTTAAATCAAGTGGGTAATAATAATTTTATTGTTAGGAAACCAAATTTCATCTTTTTTTCTCAGTGCCATGGTTACAAGATGCTTGATAATGACATTAAATTTAGCAAAGAGAAGAAAAGGAGAACAGAGAATAAAGGGTTTGACTTCCTGCCCTGTGGGGCTTTGGGATTTGCTGCAGGCCCATACCACCAAGATCTGAGCAGATGCATTAACTTCAGGGTTGACTATACCTTCCTCTCCATCCTCTTAACTGTTGGACCTTCAGTACCAGGCTTTGTCAGAGCACCAGTTCTGCCTTCTTTAGGTAAAATACCTTCCATCATTACCTGCATCCTCCTAATTTATACCGCAATTCATCTCAGACCCCCCAAAAAAGACTTGGACACATGGCTTATATGCCATGTTTTGTAAGTAATAATTGCACAATGACAACTAAAGCTAGCTAGGTCCTCAAGTAAACTTGGGCATTTAACATCTGCTACAATTTATCCTCCGTTTTACAATTTCAGAAGACAGAGCAAGCAGTCTCAAATGGGGTAAACGCTATCTTTAACTTCACAGCAAATAAACAAAATGAGCTGCCATAAGTAGCATAGGAGACATTCTCAGTCTGCTCCAGATGGCATGCAGGGCTGACCTGAGTGATACACAGCAGAATCTAGTTTTAGGCTTTGCAGATTTTGTATTGCTATCAATATAGGTTGTCAACACAGATTCAGCTGAACCTGTCCTGTAAGTGATTTTGCCAAAAGGCAAGACAAAAGGCAAGCCATGTGTGGCACTAGTTCAGTGGCTGACACCAGTTTTCAGCAGGGAATTATTTTGTCGAATGCATAAGCCCTAAGGACCAGATTTGTAAAGGAACTTGCATGAAGCATCTCCAGCTGAGGCGTACAGAGCTAGTATCCGCAAGTGTGCTGAACCTGCATTCAGACTGAGTCCTGATGCTGAGAGGTACCCAGCACCCACAGCCAGCCCAGCTGAATTTCCAAGGGTTTGAGAGCATTCTGAATTAACATCAAGCTCACTCTCAGCTCTTCTCTCTCTTGCCTCCCTCCTGTTTTATTACCAGCTGTAATCCCATTCTGGGAATCCTAAATCATGTTACATGATTTTCTCTGTCCTATTATCAGTTTCCCTCAGTGGGAATAGCTGGCAAGTGGCAAATTTATTCTGTACAAATTGTTTTAAGGGAAGAGTGATGTTCTTCAATCTTTCCTTAAATTGAACATTGTATCTTGCTGGTGAGGACTGCCTATCAGAGGCATTTGACTTGCCATGCTCCTACCCTGTGTGGAGAATTAGATTGATGGTCCATATTACAGAATAGATGTTCTGAACAGCTGGGAACACAGCTCACAGCCACTTAGTACATTTCTTCATTTTTAATATCTCTTCTGTTACCCTCTAACAAACTGCAGGCCAATTACTCCGGGGGCAGGTAAAGGGCTGACCCTCTCACACTGTTTCATCAATCACAATCAATACTGTTGTTTGTACTAAATACAGTTTAAAAGATGGTGTCTCTGTGAGGGGAGGAGAGCAGGACAGATATCCAGTCATACCGCAGCACTTACCACAAGAAACATCAATTAAAAGGCAATGAATGAGAGTACAAGCTATTGTACTATTTATCATGTCTACTCTAAACATTACTAGGCTATAAAATGAGTAAAAAAATGTTTTGCTTCCTTAAATTCCTTTTTTTGTCCCCTCATTTCCTCTGCTGCTCCACTCACACATGTGCACGCACATGTTCATGCACACATACAGCCTTCTTCCTGAAGCTTGCCAATTGCCACAGATTCATCTTTCTAAGTACATAATTCAATCCACTGAACATTACGCTGTGGTAATGCTGATGAGCTCTTAATTCTTCTGTATTTATTGCAGCAAATTTATCACTGACCTTAATGAATCTTCCATTATGACAGAAATGTCAGTGCCAAATCTCTTAAGAAGGTCTGTCATACAGTGGTTTTAAAAGGTCAATGTGTTATCTTCTTTTTTTTAAAGGGTCATTTAAAACATGGGCACTTATATTTAAAAAGACAAGATTACACGCAAGCACACACACACAATATCACTGACTCATCTGTTCAGGTACTGACAGATTAACATTGTTACTTAACCAATGCTCAGAAAGCACGCAGGAAAACTGTTTTCATGTGCTGGCATAAGTCAAGAGCAATATATTCACAACCACATGTTCATGAGGAGCCACCACACCTGAGCGAATGATTGAAAAGCAGAAGATGGGATGAAAAGGTAGGGCTGGTGTAGGGAGAAAGTATGGCAGGACTTGGATCTGTCCAAGGGCAGCATAGAACCCTCTGCTTTTGGCTGCTGACAACTGTCAGCAACACTGTTTGATTATGAAGCTCATATATATGGTGGAGTATAACTTTCTTTTTAAAACTGTTTTACTGAGTCGCTTGTTTTTGCTACAAGTGAAATTATTTACTTACAAGATTCATAGCAGTATAGTGCTTATATGATGCTCTGTGACAGTTGAAAACTCTGAGGGCTGAACAAAGCTAGACACCATCACTGCTCTTGTTCTATAGGTAGAGGAGAGACAGAGGGTGAAAGCCCTTCCTAGGGCAAAATGGCAGGTGAGTCTTAAACCCAAAACTGTTCTTCCCCCTTCCACCCCAGAGTCATTCGAAACCAAAACGCTTCTTCCAACAAATCAACCTGCAGCCTGAGTGAATTATGAGGGGGAGAAATCAACGCTGTCATCTGATTGTGGAACAATAATTATCCCTTGTATGCTACTCCAAAAGTGATTCCATTATCAAGTGCGTCATGCCTGCAAAATAACACTTCTGGGAATGGTGCCAGACTGGGAGCTCAAGGCTTTTGCTCAGTTTGTAAAAGACAAATCAGCCTAGGTGTTTGTTTTGCTACTGCCCTCCTTTACAGGAGTCAGGTCCCTGAGCTCACCGGAACCAAGCAGACCTGTTGCAAGAGCAAACCTGAAGCTGCCCGCTTTTCCTGTTGTCAGTTAAGACACTAGGTGCCCAATGACAGTGGGAGACAGGTTTCTTAGGACAAGCAGTTGTTGACAACAAATTAAGCATTCACAAGCTTCCCCTGCCTCCACCTCCAGCCTGTTGAACAAGGAGCTCTTACTGAGCATCCGAAGCTCACAAAACCTTGTGAGAAACCTGTGCAGAAATGAGCAAACATGCTGGAAAGCAGCACCAGAGCCCAACTTGATAGCAAAAGAAAACACTGGATCTGCAGCAGCACATTAGTGGTCCTGGGGATTCACCATTTCCCCACATTGCTTCATCGTTCAGGGCAGATGCCTGGTGATGTACCAAGCTGACTAGGCACAAGAGAGCCTGGGGTCAGCAACCAGCCTAGAGGCTCCACTAGCACAGCAAGGCACAGGAAAGGAAATTACATCATCTGGCATATGAATAGCCGTGCTCTTTTCCAGGTTCTGCTCGTTACCTGTAACTGATAAAACACTGGGGAGAGGCAACCCACATCCAAGAGTGCTACATTTGTAATTTGGATTACATGGGAGATAATCAGATTGCCACTGGTTCTGAGCTCGTTTCTGACATACTGTAGTTCTGAAAGTAAGTTGTCGTATCAGCCGGCAAGTGACAAGTTCAACGCTAATCTATAAAAATTACAGCCTCCTTACTGCTCAGCTCATTAAACTGGCTCTGTCTCCCGGCCACCCATTCATCTTCATAATCATCCCCGTTCAGCTACAAACTTCCTCTATGTGTGCCATTCACAGTACATCAGGAAGATAAAGTGGACTGATATTTGCTTCTAAGGAGCAGCGGCTTTTAATTTTTACACACACTTTAAATACAAAGATAAATAAGAGAATTTGAAATCACATTGTCAGCTTAAACATTAAAAAAAAAACAAGAAAGCATTCAGATTTTATAGCAACATTAACTTGGCTGCATACAGTATTTTTTATTACTATTTTTTTCTAAATGTTGTTGATTGTTGACTGTAACATCCACGTCTGAAATAATATGCGAAACAATACACTCCTCTTGCACTGTCTTGTCAGAGAAGCAAGGGGAGAAGAGTGTGTAAGACAAGATAAAGTATGAGCTTGGGATGGTATTTGTGAATCAGCCTGTGTGCAGATGAGAGCACTGGTAGCAGCACACACGAAAAGTTACACCATGCTGCATAGAGCAGGCCAGCCACTGATGTCCCTCCATCCCCAGCACTTTGCCAGGGGTGCCAGGATTGCCTCCTAACCTGCACTGGAGGAGTGGTACCTACCTCTCAGTACACCTGAAGGAGAATATGTGGCTCCTCCAATAGTTCCTATTTGTCTCTGGCTGGAAGGGGCAGCAGACTACTCACAAGAGATATGGATTATACAAAGTGCAAATCTTGCAGAGGGCAAGGAGCAGCCACTGTAGAGGCAGGAGAAGATAGGGGTTGTTTCCTCAGGCACCTGGCTGCCTGCATGATTACTGATTCTTTTGACCCCTGTGCTTTATAAATCCAGCTGTTGTAACAGATTTACAGATTTTATTGTAGAAGAGGCAAGATGTTAACAGGGACTGACTGATGTTTAGCAAATTCTAGGGTTTTTACATCAAACTGGTAAAACAACATACAGAAGACAGTACAAAAAAAAAAAAAAGTCCTTTTCACCATTGCTCATGTGTGCAATATCACATTCCATACAAATTATTAAATACCAATTCCGGTTTACATTTACCCCTACATTGCTGCCCCATCTATCTCTGCGGCAGCTTCAAACCTGTACCCGCACTGAGATTGTGCTTCAGAAAGAGGCCCCTATCCCCATAACGTGCAGGGTAGAGAGGCAATGACTAAAGCACAGAGATCCATGTATGCTCTTAGGAAGGGTATGTACAGTTTGGGACAATGGATGCTGTGCTGCTGCAGGTTGGGAAGTGGTTCATGTCTCTCAAAAGCCATAGCCTGCAACAGCCTTTACTCCAGAGTAAAGTCAGACACGCTGCAGATAGCAGCAGCCCAGTGATGATGCAGAAAGGCAAAAAAAGAAACACACTGTTTCATTTCTAGTGTTACAGCTGGTAATTTGATGGTGCTCCAGTATATATGAATACTGTGAGATAAACGATAACTTCCAACAGTATCATCCAAGTCATACAGCAGACCTCTTCTAAATTTGTCACCTTTTCTCCTGGACTACTAGGAAATAGCAGGTCTGGTTGGTTTAAGAAGGTAAATTTAAAGGATTCTTTTATAGTTTGTCCTTAAAAGACAAAATTTTATAGGCACTGCTCCCCAGTGAATTATATTAATCAAATTGAATATATTTACAAAGAAGAAACTGAATATTAAACTTGCTCATTCAGTAGCAACGTTTCTTCCTGACATTGGTACTTACCATACTGCAAAGAATGCATCTGCATTGGTAATGGAGCAGAAATGAAGGCCAGGAAGCACAAGTTTTTCAATGCATTTCAGCCAGACTGAAAATGAAAGAGCTTATTGTCTGTGCATTTCCATTTTAGAGAAACTCAAGGTACAATCTGTATAAACTGAACTTTACCAGTGGCAAACATGCCATTTTTAGTTTGAGCAACAGAAAATGGTAAGTTCTTTCAATAATGCAGCATATTTACAGAAGTTAGACACATCAAGTACCTGAAGTTACATGATTTGTTATGTTCTCTCTTCTGTCATTTGAAGTTAAAATATCTAAAGCAAGTAAAGTTTGCTGGCATATAGAGAAGTGCACAAAACCCACCTATATATCTGTATGGGCATACACACCGTGGCAGATCTCATTGTAGGATATGGCCCTAATGAAACAGAAAGAAATGTAACACCACAAGAAACAGCAGCAGAGCAGCAACATTTAATATGTTCACTAACTCCAGTTTCCCTAATCATCACCACAGTAAACACTTCTGTGGTAGGGAAGAAAATTCTCTCAGCCTCACTGATGCACGTTAAAAAGCAGGCTCCACAGAGAATACAAAAATGTGACAGCACAGTCACTGGAGAGTGTGCAGGGCAGATGCTGTCATGGCTATGGAGGGCTGAATATGCAGGTCCGTGGCGATTCCTGTCCTGCCTGACCTGAACAGCTCATCTTGGACTTCAGCTCAACTGTTCTGGAGATAATGGCCCATTTGGAGACATTATGCAAAGCAAAAAAATAAAATCCCAAATCCAAAAGTTTAAAGTATGAAATAAACTTTTGCATTATGGCAGGTACCCCGGATTAATGTATTAGCTTTAGAAAATCATGACTTGATTCAAAATACCTATTACAAGTTGGTCTTGTGTTTTTTAGAGCACTAATTAAAAGCCCTGCTGCTCATACCCCTGCCATTTACTTACTATAATGGAAGATACAGTTCTTTATTTTACTGCTTTTAAAGTTCCCTTATCATGTTGCAAAGGAGGTGTGGATGAGAAACATGAAAAGTTGTCTTTCAAAATCATTAGATTTTTAAGTTTTTCCCTTTTTATGAGGGAAGAAAAAACTGCCTTTGAAAACATCACCCTGGGAGCTGTTCAGATGAAAGAGGAGGGAGCAGGGGCAGTACAATATAACATTTCCCAAAGCAGTCCCTCCCAGGGGGGGTAAGATTAGCTGAGGTCTGCAGCACCCAGACTCTGCCCATGCTCCACTGCCTCCCAGGTCGTGCAGCTCTGAGACCTTAAATCAAGCTGCTCATACTATTTCAGATTACATTACAATTTATTTGCTTTATTCAATGTGGAACATAACTGATAATCCGAAGAATAATCATGTAAAAAAACACTTTGGGGGTCTGTTTCTCAAGCTTATCCCTTACTAGATGTGATGCTTCTTCAGGCAAGGAATGTGCTAAATGCATTCACAGTCTCTCCTCAAATGAAGTTCTCACTCTTTAAAGAGCATTGCAGCAGCCCTACCTGTTTTTTTCTAGCTCACCTTGACTCCCAATTCCCTGACAGCAACAGTGATGAGACAAGCACTTCTGCAGTTTAATTAAATCAAGCTAGTTTCTCTTTTCTGCTCCTATTCAAAGGTTTTGGCCGTCAAGTGTAATCTTGTCAGAAAACCAATAGTTAATTACTTACTCCAAGAACACTGAACCTATTCAATGCACTTTTCCTTCTTTGATTAAGTCAGTCTGTGGGTTTCAAACAAACATTAGGCAGAATGCCTCTTTGAAATGCATTCCATTCTCGCTTTGTATGTCCTTTGCATTGCCAAACACAGAACCATTTTCCCCATAGAGCCATCATCCTGGTATCCTGCATGATCAGAACTGTTAAAAGCAATGGAGCTTGTCCTGCTTTTGAGCTCAGAGCCTTTGCATGCTGAATGCAATCCACATTACAAGCTGTAAAGTATCTGTCCTGTGTTCAGCAGTAGCAGTTATTTTTTCTCCTCAATAATAGCTGGTGCAGTGATGTGTTTTTGACTTTCAGCCTGGGAACAGCACTGATAACACCGATGTTTTCAGTTGCTGCTCAGTAACGTTTACCCTGACCAAGGACTTTCTGAGTCTCATGCTCTGCCAGGGAGGAGGGGAAGCTGGGAGGAAGCAGAGACAGG
>JAOEHY010013130.1:0-11092 GCA_025447955.1 Psilopsiagon aurifrons | reverse complement strand
AACTGTTCTTATCTCAACCTGTGAGAGTTGCATTCTTTCGATTCTCCATGTAGCAAACTGCGTGGCTGATTTACGGCCTAAATCACGAGAAAAGGTATCATATTTTCATCTAGAGCCACATTTTTTTATGCTTATGTGATCTGCTCCATAAACGTCTCTGTGGTTTTAGGCTGGAAAAAGGAATAGTTGAACACTTTACTTCAATCTCAGAACATGACTCCTTGCATTCATACAAGACAGCTCTCACTGATTTTATCAATTATGTATACTGGGTTTTGGAGTGGTTGCAGTTGGGAAGTCATTCTCCTAAGGAGCGTTAATGAGGACCCAATTATCCTGCTGTGGGGCAAGTGTGAATAACGGAGTCACACAGACTCCAGCTTCAGGAGGTCTGCAGAATTTAATGGTCTGTTTGACAAAATCTTTTTACTCTTTGAGGTACAGACAGGAAGGTTTGTGTGGCTCAGGTAAACATTTCCATCCTGTCAGCTCTATACACAATTCAAAGGATAACAGAACTAAAAAAAAAATGAAAGATTAAGTTGAATACCTGTGTAAATGAGGAAGTACCATATACATACTGAGATTTCTTTTCATGCTGATAAACCTTCAAACTGACCTAAATCATAGCCAATTTAATAATGGCCATATTCTCATTGTGCTCTGTTTCTTGAATGTGTCAATCCTTTCTTCATCTTTAACTTAAAATAGATATAAAAACCTTTATCTTCTCCAAATGTATTATTTAATGCACTTAGCTGTGAAACTAGTGGTGATTTGTAATGATCTATGGAGCTGGTTCACTGTTCTGCATCTGTCTCCTTACAGTTTTGCATGTTTATGCTCTCATTTACAGTGCCCCTTTTCTAGCGAAACCTGCAATGTTGTATTTGGTTAGAGAAGATTACTTCCAATAAACAACTGGATTTTCAAGGACTCTAAGATGGAAGTTGGAAAAGATACAAGTCCAACCAGAAACTACACCTACCTGCTTTACTAAAAACAGATGAGTATTAAGTTGGCTTTTATTTTTTGTTGCTTTTACTACAACCAAAGGTGCTCAGAACTTCAGAACTTAGTTCACTCTGTGGGCTTATCCTGTGCCCCCTCCACCCTCCTCAGTTTTACTTTATTCTTCTAAACTTCAGCAGCACTCAGGCTGGGATAACTTTAAATAGCATTATGCTCAAACTAAGAAATACAAATTTATCTTGTGGAAAATTACTTGGCAAAAGCACCATAGGGACTCGTCAAACAAAATTAAAAAAAAAAAAAAAAAGGGATTTTGCTCTGAAGCTGTACTTCTGCAACTTCAAAACACAGAAACTGAAATGTTTTCTCCTGCACATTACCCACTATTACTCCAAAGCTAAACAGTGAATTTAACAATCTGATTCTTGTCATTTTGCTTCAAAAACATCTCACATGATACAGGAATGCTCAAAATATTAGATATGGGTGAGCAAAGTCTTGCTAAACACATATCCTGAGATTTTAAAGAGCTTGGTACAAAAGCAAATATTCACAGTAACATTTTTGATTTTTTTAGATCTTTCATGAGGAAAAATTAAATAACTGTAGAAGAGTTAATACAGTAAATTTAATATATTAGCCAGAAGTTAGCAATTGAAAAATTAATAACATTTCAAACAATGTAAGATAAAAATCTATTTTATTAGGCTTATGCACCAGGTGGGTAATGACACTGGGGACAGCAGAGATCTCAAAATCCCAGGGCCAATTATCTGAGCTCCTAATCTTTCCTTAGCTGCTGCACAGTGTTATAGTGCTGTCTCTACAGCTGCTATAACCAATGCTTTGAAAGACGTCAGAGGGATTCTCAGGCAAACTGGCCTGGGAAGATAATCTATTGATAGGTTCCAGATGCGGATATAGATTTTTTTGTATCATTGGCAAGTCAAGAGAGAAAGCACTTCTTAGTGGTGTGTGTAAGTACATGGAACCTTAAGAAAAAGGAAAAAAAGAAAAAAGAAAACAGTCTTCTGGTGTTGCATGGAGTATTTTATATGGCAGGTTTTAATTTCACCCACAGCTTTTCTGAAACATATGAGAGTCTGATTCATGAAAAAAATAATTGTTTTAGATTTGTCTAATATCAAAGAAATAAGCTATTGTTACAAAAAAAGTCGCATAAACCAAGAAATCATTGCATGGAATTTAAATACAACTTGTAGATATTTAAATACTAGCGTAGCAACAGAAAGCTGACTCTTGAGGGAGCAAACCTGGGCATGTCTGACAGTTCTGATATATGCTAGAGTACCCAGAGAAAAAGTCAGCAATACTGATCCCAATGTACTGGTATTATTGTGCTAAGTCTAGAACATAGCAAGAGGCTCCATTACCCAGAGAGGAGGAAGATATATCTACAGAGTGGTCAATTTTGGCTAACACTTCATTATCATTTTGATAGAAATCTACAGATGTCACGCTTTTAAAAAAGGCATTCAATATTCAAAGCACTTTTATACCACTTAAAATCCACGTCATGCTGTACGCTGATGATGAGAATAATGAAAAAACAATGTCAAAACAGCTGCACTTTTAGTCTTCACATAGGGAGAGAGCAGAGCGGGTGGCAGAATCAATTTTAATTTTCTAAATGATGGAATCAAACTTGTGAAAGAATGTTAAGCGAGAGTAATTTCTTTGTACTGTATTCAGGACTATTCTCTTACAAAAACTGAAGAGTTAAGACAGTTTTCCTTCTGTATTTGTTATAAATCAGGGAATCTGAGCCACAGATATGCACAATTCTAGGACTGGTTCCCTTTGTTTCACCTTTCCTGGCCTGGGGCCTGTATCTAAATCACTTTAAGGCTTCTCTTAGCAAAAGCAGGTAAGGTCAAAGGAAACTGCTAGTTGATTGGAAAGGCCTTCTTGGCAGCAGGGCTCAAGCCGCACTAGGCAAGAGTGACAGGCTATAGGAAAAGAGGGAGAGCAGAAGAGAGTGGATGCAGAATTTCGTGGCACATTTTAAGTTTTGTACAGTTTAGTCATTAACAAAACATTTTGGGCTTTTTTTTCAAGTATTACAGGCATATGAGATTCAAAAAAAAAAAAAAAAAAAGTGTTTACTATCAAAGCACCTGAAATAGTTTTTTTTTTACTAACAAAACCATCACAACATTTTATTGAATTTTCTTAGACTTAGACTCATACCCAAACCATACTCATACCTATCTCCATGTCAATACCTTTTGCATCATTTACCTGAGAACTTCAAAAGCAGGGTAGAGGAGTGATTCTTTTCCAGTGGACCAAAAATTAAACTATCCAATTTCTTGAACAGAAGTGTTCAACACAAGAAGGTATATGCCCATGGAGTCTTAATAGAGGAAGCTGACCTAGAAGGAGAGAATGCAATGGAATCATTCATTCATTAAAATACTGACTCAATTTAAAGTATAAATTCGATTTTACAATTCTATATGTGTTACTAAAAATTTAATAATTGTTCTATGTACATGTATACTTTTCACTCACTTGGTAACAAACTCAATTGTTTCTATGGGATTTTTTTCTGAATATTTAGAGGAATGTCTACCAAAATTGTGAAGTAGTGACAGAATTTATTTAGGTTTGACTGAACACAAAATTTGCTTATGCATCTGTATGCATCTTGCTCTGTTTATTCTACTTAAAAGGTCTAAGACAGTAGATTTATCCCTTGGTATTCATATGGCAAAGTGCAGCTTGTATTTGCACCTGAATAAATATGAGACAGTGAACTGATTATTTCTGACAGTCAGTAAAGTCAGAAGCAAACATACTGACAGAAATCCATGTGCAGCATTAAGAAGTGAAGCAAAGAGCAACCTGCCTCAGTTATAAAGAGATAGCCAGTCAGGGTATATTTATGAAATGATAAGCAAAGGACTCTAAATTCAAATATTACTGTCAAATAACCACATGACCAAATATGTCATATAAATCAAACACTAGTAGGAAATAAAAATTACCTTAGGAACCAGGACTTTTAAAGTATTCATGCCACTGTTTCATGAAGACATTGAAAGATAACTCTTACTTAACACTGGCTATGTATAAGTACACAAAGAATAGCATTTTATTCTAATTATGCTTTTATAAACTGATAAAAGTATCCTTCTACTTCTGCATGTGCATTCCTCTATTTACAGCAGCTTGTTTAAAAAGACTGACTCTGTAAATGCAAAGTTTACTCTCTCATTAATGTAATATGCTCTGTGTTTACAAAAAATGCTTCTTTTCACTGCAGTATTACCAGCTATGGAAATTTTGAAACAGTGAGAAAAAGTAGCTAGAAAGCAGAATCTCTGCTTGGACTTAGAAAAAAATACAAAGAGAAAAAAAAAAGCAAAACTCATGCTGTGTTTGTTTCCATCTCTGATAGCTTAAAATGCATTTTAACCACAGGATTCTTCTCATTATATATTAATTATGGTCTACAGATGACATCATTATGTAATGAAAAATGTGAGTAAATTACTTTTAATATCATGTGCAGTAGAAATTCAACAAAAGCCATGCAATTTTTATATCAGCATTTCTCATGATCAGATTTGCTTCTACCTGCTGTGGACATTATTTGGCATTTCTTTTTCCTTCATGACGAACAAATAGAAACTTACAGAAAGGTCTCTCAAAATAGTTATTCATCACTTTTATGTATATTAAAGAATACCACGTCAGCTCTCCACATATGATCTCTTACTGCCTCTGCTGTCCTTTCTCCTGTAACAGCCTTGGAATTTCTATTTGTGCTCAATTGCTCTACTTGAGTGGATAAAACGGCTTGGCAGGCAGAGCTCAGTTAAGCATTTCTAGAGCATTTGCTAAATAAAACCCCTTCTCTTCAGGGAGTCTGCAAAAAGACCATGGAGTGCAATTCTTCCAGCCAATATATTCTAAGTGTGTATTGATACACCTATGTATGATTTCTCAAAAACCCTTGCTTAGAAATTTATCTTGATTTCATAGCTTTAAGAATCACTAAAGATTTCCTGATTGAAAAGGGCACCATGCATTTAACAGGAGACTGAAATCTCAGCTTTGATGTTGTTGAATATCCCCCAGCAGATGCAGGAATAAAATGGATTCCAGAACAAATACCGATCAATTATCATGGTTAAGTGATATCTTTGTGAGACATACTGTAACAGGTTACCACAACAAAAGAGAATAGGTAGACTTGGAAGCACAAAAGCACGATGGAGGGAGGATCTCTAAACACAAGGGCACATTCAGAGAAGAGGCATGGAGGCACTTCTGTTGATCTGCACATTCCAGGAGTGTCCACTGGTCCATAATCAACTCTAGCAATTGGTCCAAAAGCAAAATAAAACTTTTTACAAATGTATGTGGCAACACACAAGATAAGAAGAATATGGGAAAGACTTGCATTGGATGGGACATCATGAGCATCCCACACTCCTGTGCTCCTCTAACCTAGAAAAAACATTATTTGCTGCAGCAAATACTCAGTATTCCAATGCTTCATGGTGTACTACCTTACATATTGTCTGAGGACATAAACTGATCATAACATATTAGCTTAGACTATGCACTTTTATAAGAAGTTAATCTCATGGATTACATACTTTGCCTTCTTTAATCTAGCTAAAAGAAGATCCTTTTATTTTATATCCTGACATATTCCTTTATGCATGTGCATGGGCATACTATATAATGTACAGTGTATTCATGAGATAAATAAACATTCCTCAACAATCACAAGAGGAAAATCAAGGTTCTGCTTGACCTAAAAAGTAAAATTTGTAATAAACAGTATTTAAACAACAAATCCCAGACAAAGAATGTTTACCAGTATTATACTTCTAAAAAAACCCGTCTCCTGTACACCTGTCTAGTTACCTCTCTCTCCTACAACTGCATCACAGCAAAAGGTCAAAGAAGATATTAGCTAATAAAACAATTCATTTCCTAAAAATGAATGAAAGTGTTACTTCATGCAAACACTAACATGGGCCCAGACTGTGCCAAAACTGATTTCCTTTGCCACAAGCCATGAGTGATGTGAAAGACTCCTACCTGCCAGAAAAAATTGCTAAGTTGATTTTTGGCCTTGTTGGAATCTAGGGGGGATTCGCCATTAACTTCTTTTAGGCCAACATGCCCTTTAAAATATTTTAAAGATCTTGTGTCATGCAGAAAGCCCACAGTGACAAGACATAGCATTATCCAGCATATCTCACCTCTTCACTGTCTCCATAGTCAGGCACTCCAAGACAGAAGGTACTTGGTAAAGTGTGGTGATAAAAAATGTAGATTTGACTCAAAGCACAGAAAATAAACTGACCAGGTGAAGAATCCCTCTTTGTCATAACTTTTCAGAATAAAATTAAAGATGAAACATTTGCCTGGCTCTACTGAAGATAGTTTGATAAAACATTGTTTTAAGAGACCCTAATCACATGACTAGAGTCATTATAACATAAATTGATTCAGGAGAGATTTAATTAATTTAATGCATCTGGCTGTAATTATTATTCTGCATTTATCATGTAGGACTTTTATTAGCTTAATGGTTTTATACATTTATCAGATAGTCACTGAAGAAAATTTCAGTTACTCATAAAAAATCTGAATAAATCAGCGATGATTTTTCTTCTTTTAAACAGTTTTATTATAATGATTTGTCATTTTGGTTCTACCAGTCATGACAAATTTTCTGCAGTTTCATTAAGAAAAACCTTTATCCAATATCCACTGAGTCAATAAACAGATTCAATTGATTGCATTGCACTGTAAATTTTGTTTAGAATATCTTTATAATAAAACTCTTCCAGTGTATTTCACAATTACTTCCTTTTTGTTTAAGATAAATAATTTTAACATTTAGAGTAACCACTTATGTCTTTGACAAACATTTTTTATTTTGCTTTTCTCAGTGCTCTAGAGGATGTCTGCATTTCTTTTCTAGCCTCTGACTGCATGGTGAAACCCTGCAAATTCCACCATTGACGGCCATTGGCATTTTACAATTTGGTTTGGTCTCCAATCAAACAAAAATACGTAAAATTACTCTATAAAAGGAATTTATGCATTTTAAAACCTTCCCTGAAAAAAGGGAGAAATTTATAGCAAAATCTTAATTTAAAATTGATATTATTTGCTGCAGTATTAGCATTCACACTAAAGAAAGTTGAAGCAGGCAATTTTGGACTGTTCAATTGAACTTACGTGAGTTTAGTCAAACTGCATTGTATGGGAGTGTCATTTGACAAAATTATATCCTAGTCATCAAGCATGTCCTGAACAGTGCAGCTTGCATGAGTTTGGCAAAAAGTCTTTTTTACTATTTGCAGGACTGTCTGACATCCTCCCAGGTGTCCTTGTAACTGGCCTATGGAAATAAAGTAAGAGCTAGAGAGTCCACACGTTTTAAAGCTATGAGTGGAGGCACAGACAAGTGTCCTCTGGTTGGTTTGCATTCACTGCCTACCAAAAATAAACCTGTCTTTCTGTGGATTAACCTTGCCAGTTCATCACCAGCTTGGCTTTACTGCTATAGCACATAAAGGTAAACTGAAGTTTTCAGAGCTCGTAGAACTCCAATGTACTTTGTATCAAGTACATATTCTGTTTTGACTCAAAATTCTATTAAATTTACTATCAAAAAAATAGCTTAAAATGGGCTTTTATAAAATGGTAAGTAAGTGTTCTGAGTTAATTCTTCCTCTTAAACATGGTTTGGGGGGTTAAGTTTACTTGGAGAATTAAATGGTTCCTTTAGAATGATTTCTATCTAGACACAATTTAAAGCATTAGTAACTTTCAGACACCAGGTTTAAGGACACTTCTGATGTAAAAATCGATTTACAAGCAGATGAACGCCACAGCAATCTCATCCTTTGCAGGTTACGATTGTTATAGCCAGGATTAATTAATTAGAAATATTAAAGTTAGGATTAACTCTTGGACTTGATTCAGAAATCACTGGCAAGCTTGTGCTCTGGAACACAAATAATTTTGATTTTTAAAGTTAGCTTTATACCAACAGTAAGTACTTTCAATAATCAAAATGCTTGGAGAGGAAAGGAATATTACGAAACTGCTACTGATGTAGTTCTGGATTATTCCAGCTGAGAGTTTAATTTTTGTTCAGGGTAAATTGTTTTCATGGAGCCATTATTTTCATTGTGTAGCCCTCTATCCTACTAACAAGTCTTTTTAAACTCTTAGTTTCATGGTTAAACATTGGGGGTAGGGGAGAGAGGAGAAGACATAATTCTGTTCTAATGTGAACAAGGCATAGAACTACTGCAGGTTGCTTCTAAAATGCTGTAATGCAGAAAGTCAGTTAGAAATTATTAAATTCGGACCATGATTTCATTTTAGTAGGTTTTCTCAAAAAGCAAAAAATTCAGGGAGATTCTCCATAAACAAGACAACAGCCCCTGTGCATAATGTCATATCTTCAGCATTAACTTTTCCATGCACACAACGTGAAATGCATCAAAAAGACACTTTTTCTGGAACAATGTGAACACTGATGAGATCAAGGTTTATCTTGTAATGAAACTGTCTGGCAAAATCAGAGCACTGCAATTATGACAAAGGAAGAGGAAGAAAATAGGAATATTCAGAAAGAAACAAGGGAAGAATGGAAAAATTTGCCTTTTGTGATGATAAACTAACTGGCTGGCAATTTTACTAAGAGAAAAAATCGTAAGAATCAGTAAAGCAACCTAGTCAAGTTGCTATCAGAGAAAGTGTAGTTACTGACTTCAGAAAAATAGGGCCCTTAATCTTCAGAATATTTTGGTTTGTCTGGTGTTGCTGTAGCTACATCATGCAAAAGCTCTCTGGCTGTTGCTTCATTCTGGATTTTTATCCCTAGCATGCTCCTAAACATTTCCCCTATTTTAACTTTAGCACTTTTATGTACATTAACATAGCACTAATTTCTTTCTACAGTTTTATTATTGCACAATATTTCAGTTAAAAAGATGTGGCTTGTATCCTCTGGCAAGGAGAATTGCTGATTTTATGAAATATTATCCATCAACTTAGATAAGTTTGTTCATTTTGCAAAGTTCTTTTTGGAAAAGCATTGAAATAGAGGCATTTGTAGTCTGTCCTAAATAATTTTTCAGCATGTCAATACATGGCTTACTATTTTTGAGAAGTCTTATGGAAATCATTAAATGCGGTTTTGTTTATTTTTTTTATATTTATTGGTGCTCAGACCACAAAGTCAGTAAAAATCCCAGGAAACCACTCAGTCATTCATTTTTGTGAATACATATGCATGAATTATAATTGTACACTAACTTATAAAGCCAGGAATTGCCAACAATAAAAAAATGATACCCACTGTCAAAAGAAAAGGAAGAATTCAATTATTCTAGAGAGAAAGAGACCTCATTTGCATACCCCTCCCCTCTGGGGATTTTCAGGCATGGCATTTAAACGTGACTGTATCTATGAGCATTTGTGTCTCAACACAGAGACTTTTTTAAGATGCTGGACTGGAAAGGTACTTAAAATTGCCTGAAATACTCAGTTACAGTATTTCCTAGGGAAAAGAAAAAAGACTGCTGACTACCCCTTTCTGCTCTATCCCTAAGAGACAAGGGGCAGAAACTGAGATGATAATCAGACGGAGCACTTCAGCCCCTTTACCAGTGCCCATGACAGGACAAGGTCAAGTTTGCATTCTCTTTGGTTTGGTCTTCTCTAGATAATATGAAATAAAATTTACTACCGACTTCAATAAAACCATGAGTAAACCTTGCATTTCTACACATAATAAACATGACTTGGCCTCATATTTCTACACATGATTCAAGCATGTTATTTTTGGACCTTATTTTAACATGTAAACTATTAACATAGTCAATGACACCTGCAGTACTCAAAAGTTTTTGAACCTAGAAGTATTACTGAAGCAGCACCTCACATAAAATGATCACAAACTCTCCAACCTCAAGAGGAATCCTTGAAAACAGAATGTTACTTGTGTATACATCCAGATTTTGGATTAAGCACCTAAATCTATGTAATGGAATGAGAAAATGGGTATAATATCTTTACACAAATAAAATATGAACTTCCACGTAGAATGACAACCAAAGACTGCTTTTTCATGTGCAGCTCACATTATATCTAGACACGTACTGACTAATCAATTTTGGTCTGATAGGTGCTTACTGTTATCCTTTAAATTCAACAATAAGGTTAGAGGGTTAGTAGGATTGAGAAAAGACTGCAGTCATCTAACTTAGGTGCAGAATCCATTTTTAAATGAAAAAAAAAATTACCATGTGAATCATCACTTTAAAGGAAGCACTTTAAGATTTTCTTACATGAATCTTCTAGTCATCAACCACTGTATAAACAAGTATGTTTCACATTCACAAATGTAACATCTGACAAATCTCAACTTATCTTGCCAACATGCAGCCTGAAGAAAATTTTAAATAAATCATCATGTATCAATTATCTCCAGGGAGGCAGCAGGAAAAAAGTCAAACAGAGGTTTGTTACTTTTTTTCCTGCTAACTTTTCCAAATTCCTGATGGCTTCTGGATAATCAATCAAGGCACTTTTAAGAAGGCTAGCTTTCGAGCTGATGTAAAGTGTTCCTTGACAACAATATCTATTTATTGAATTATATACTGAATTGCTGAGGTGAGTAGCTTGAGAGAGGACACCTTCAACACCGGAGCGGAGGAAGCTCAGCGCCCAGAAGCCTCAACTCAGACCAGCAAGAGACACCGAGAGAGCCTCACGTCCTCGACAGGGCTTGCCCAGGGGCCGGCAGCTCAGCGGACGAGAGGAGCTGACTCAAAGGGGCCGGCGCCAGGAGAGGCGGCACCAGAACTGACCGGGTAAAAACTGCCCCAGGGAGCGCGGCGAACAGGGCGGGTTCGGGGCTGTTCGCGAAGGCCTGTGAGCAGGATGGCGAGCACTCGCCGTATGACCCGGGCTCGGTCTGGGAGCTCTGCTCTGTCTGCCCCGGCAGTGGTCAGCGTAGGCACACAGAGAGAGCCGATGGGAGGGGAGGATGCGGTGCAGAGCTCGGGGTGCAGAGAGCGCCCGCACTGCTCTGCTGAGGGGAGGG